>DWAN01003413.1:0-13480 GCA_018230445.1 Heliconius hewitsoni
ATATATATATATATATATATGTATATATATATATATAGTTATATTACTTTTCTTTTAAGTGGTAGAACTCAATACCGCGCTTTGCCTCGTCACCAGAGCCAGGAAATTAAAATATAAAACATTTCAATCCTCTGAGTGGAAATCGAACCCACAACCGTTGCTTTTATGGTCGCACGCCCATATATTTGAAATATATTACTGAATTAACCCTTCAAAGATAGTCTGCGTCAAATTGACGTATCCGTTATATAAATATTGCTCTATCTTAGTAAATATCCGCCGTTGTATGATTAGGACATCTTATGGGTCGGTAGATTTCGTAAGGTCTAGCGATTTTAAAATAATAAATAAATTTAAATTAATTATCTGTACTTTTTATTATTTGTACATATGACTACCTTTCTAGGGTTAACTAAAAACAAAGTGTCTTAACACTAGATTCTCTCTACCTATCCTGTTACGCAAAAACGAGAAGCTGATTTTTACCACAAATATACTCGACCTCATTTCCTTTGCAAAAATGCCACACGTTATACAGAATACATATTAAATTAGTATTGACGTGTTTGAAGCCATTAAGCTATCGATTACGAGAGCGGAAAAATTGCACGTTTGTTATATAGACATGTGCTCTGGTTCTCATACAATTGTTGGCTCTATTTGGTTTTGATTTACCAGTTTATTAAACAAGAAACCCGCCCTGGTTTTGCCCGCCTCTTGGTTTTTCTATTCTGATTTTGACCGTCCTTTGTTTCCTATATTTTCTTGTATATTATTATTATGTATTAAAAAAAACGTGCGAAAATCCTATCCTATGTTCCTTTTACGCGGTGGTTGTAAGTTTGATTACCATTTAGGGAAATGAAATGTTTTTTTTTAGTTGTTTCGGTGAAAAATTCTTAACAGAAGTGTCTTAATAGGAGACGGAGTGTCTTAGCACTAGTTTCCAGATGATTGAATGCTATATGGGGAATACAGCGTGATCTAATAAAATAATAAAAAAAATATTAAACCACTCTACTTTACGTTCAAATTTTCGATACCCGCTCGGAATAACTATTTTATTTTAAAAAAAATCAATTTCCGCTCAGGTGGACAACGCGCGATCCTGGTGCTGCCACTTAGTATCCACTGTCTTGAAAACGAGATAAAAAATATGAAATGACGAGTCCTGGCACTAAGTTTCTCTACTACGTTAGACAAGAAAAAGTGAAACTGAAATAAAAGGAGATAAAACCATCGTAAGTCATTTATATCTTCAGAAATATCCGATACTTATAGCATAATTCCAGCAATAAGCGCCATTTACTGAACTGAATTCTAAAATATAGGCTTATATAATGAACAAGTTAATCCCATAATTTGGGTACAAACAACGACAGAGATAGAGTTGATCCCGGAATTTAAGAGTTAGCAATGCTGTACTATATATTAGTATATGGATGGATTTTTGTACCATGTATTTATTTGTTTCTTTTTTCAGTTTCACGCTTTATTCTGTATTATAGAGTAGGTAAATCCGTCCGCAATTCTTAAAATGTTGTATTATTCGAGGAAGCCCAACGCTGAGAATTTCAAGTATTTAAGTAATTTCAAATCTATATCTAATATAAAATCATTACTTATTTTAGAAAAAGTATTAATAGTTGTGTCATATGTCGTCGTGGCGTAGTATCAGCAGTAATAGGGAATTAATTATTTTATGTTTCCTTGGTCAGGTAACTAACCAAACGCGGCGTGGAGTTTTGCAATAACTTGAACAATGATGTAGTGTTGGGAAACAGAGCGTCTAACGCCGTAGAATTTGGCATTTCGGGCTTTCTGAACATACCATTAGGGATAGAGCGTGAAAATGAATATAAAATGTTACCTCAAAAGTAGAGATAGATCACTTTATTTATTTATAAGCAGTAGCTTATTTCTAAACTAAAGTTAAATTACCTATGTTTTGGCAAACTCCGTTGGTGGTCTTGGCAAAGTTTGAAAGTTTTATACAGAAAAGTTGTATATGACACAAATAAAATGGTAGATAAACCTTTAAATTTATGAGCTACTCTGGTTTATTTAAAATAACTGACACTTTTTACTTTTACTTCCAGTTTCGAGCGAACAGTTAAGAGTTCGAATACTTGACAAGAATTTAGGTTTCTTATAATACTACAATTACTAGAGAAAATCAATTAGATTTATAAAATTAATTAGACAAAATTTGTTTGTTTGACAAGTTTTGTTTGTTACCAACTGAAATTTCCTTTTGAATGTAATAAACGAAGTTTGAGCATAAATTTTAACGCTTTCCTACTAGAGAGAGACAATACTTTAAACGACTTAATTGAGAATATCGTTTTATGTTGTAAATTATTAATATTAATTTGGCATGGAAGTCAATGTCGTGCAGCAGTGACCAAGAATCTGACGGTAACGGTTCGATTCTCACTCAAGACTCAAGACTCAAGTTTCGACGAACGAAAATAAATGTGTATCTAAGCTTTTAAGAAAATATGATTATAATCTACTTACTGGTTACTCATCACCTGTAAGTTTCTACAGTGGGCGTAGAACAGTGTGCTATCTATGTCTAACTTAACCTCAAATTAATAACCTCTATTTTAAAATTAGTAAATTTTTTAAATTATCTTTAGAAGTTAATTTCAACTTACAATTGTCTTAATTCAGACCTGTTCCAGATGGAAGATGGCATCTCGTAAATTACTTTTATTCAATTTTACACACAAATGGAACACAATAAGACGAAAATTAGACATTTCAGGTAGAAAATATTTTCAATTTCCAAGTCTATTAACACCAAGCGCGGCGTTGTGTTCCGTAATTCAACACGTCATTTATCCATAATGGTCGGAAAATGAACAATGTAATTTCTTAACACCGGATTCTTTCTGCCTACCCTGTTATATCTGGAGAACTATAGCTTCATCTGTGTGGTCGATTGGAAATAACTAAGACTGTGTAAAATATAATATGATACATTCTGATTACTGGTACCTCTGACCGCAGATATCGTACGTTAGATGGAAATGATTAGATGGAAATGAGTAGCATAGCTTTCCTCCATAAATGGACTATCCAACACAAAAAGATTTTTCAATTTGGACCAGTACCTACTTCCTAAGATTAGCGATTAACGTTCAACCATATGAACTTTTAAATATTAGTTTACACAAATAACTCGAAGTGAGATTTGAAGTGGCAACAATCGTCCCAAGTCTCGAACATGCCGCACAATATATACCAAGTTCGACTCGTATTAGGCATGACTTGTGGACGCCCGTCGTTGAATACACATTCTTTTAATGAAACTTTTGGCCTATCGATACGCTTACTGTAGTGTTATAGTAATAGTTTAGAAAACACTATGTTTCTATTGTAGTACATAATTAAAGCGGCTCAGCGTCTGAATGCAAACGCGATGGGAATTCTTTATTTCCATTTCTGCGCTCTGGAAAACCAAACGTGACATTGAATAAAATTATAAAATAATGATTCAATTGCTACAAGTAATATCTCAAATTTAGGAACTGAGTGTTTTAACTAGGTTCCGTCTGCCAGAAAATAATTAACTTCACCGAGCGGTAATTGAATCCACATACACAGTGCTTATACGACTATGGCAACTAACAACTATTATTTTGTTATATTAAAATATTCAAGTTTTAAATGAAAAAAAGAGTAAGAACTTCTAGCATTAATTATTAACGAAATTCCAAATATCTTTATTAAAGATATTCCCGAGATAGAGCAAATAGGACATTTAACCCAGCATTGTTAGAGTTACAACCGATTTCACGGCTGTCCGCCCGCAGGTGTCACGGTGCTTTATAGAGCTTGTAGAAAACAGAAATAATTTATTAAGACCACTATGGTACAGTGGAGTTTTAAGTAAACAGGTCAAGATTCGAGTTTGTTTGTATATCTAGCTTTTTATGGCTTGAGAGCCTTTCAATCAATAAATATTAAACTTTATCTTAAAGTTTATTTTCCGAATAAAGCAGGGTAGTAAAGGAAAATAATTTTGAAGAGACTGTTTGATTTTCTATTCTTCTGCCCAATATTTGGGAAATTGCGTGTTGAGTGGCGAAATTCAATGTCGCGCATTGTCTTACAATCAAGGGCTTACTCGAGTGGAAATCAAAGATACTACTATCGCGTTGAACCATCAGGCATTGATTTCCGCTACTTAGGACTGAAACGGAGTGTCTTAACACTAACTTCCTCATGTATGTCCTGCTAAGGGGGAAATAAGCAGTTCTAAGCGAAGCAGTTCTCTTTCATAAAGATATAGGAGAATATTAAAATATAGAACAGTAAAGTATATTGAGTCAGTCGAAATTATCAGTTGCATAGAGTGACAGGACGTGGTTCATGTACTTTAACAGAGGTAGGTCTTTGCAATACGAGATCACAGGATGGGGCATCCGGTACCACAAAAATGGGTCCAAAAGAAAAGAACAAAAGTAAACTTTTTTAATGAATGAAAATCTATTAGATAAATGAAATAAAATTTTAAGTTTTTATGTTTATTTTATGTTTTTCAATATTTTTTTGTATTTATTCAGCTTTACGCTTTTTTTCATACAGCAGAGGGATTGCGGGAATTTCGTGTTAAGGCTCTCCATTCTTTTATTTTCAGTGCAATTTTAAAATAATGTATGTTGCGTGGAGGAACTAAATGCTACTACGGGTAATAGAAATAGTTAAAAATATAAACAAGTGGGGATCGAACCCACAACCATCGCTTTGATAAACAAACGCTGTGTCATTGCGCCCCGAAGATCTTATGCCTTTTTGTCCTTGTCATTTTCTTAATATTTGTATGGTATCGTAGTGGCACAAGCGTGTGATCGTACACGTGGCGATTGTGGATTTGATTTTTACTCGGTGTATTTAAATATTTACTAGCGTGAAGATGAAACATAAACGGCAATATTATTTTGAGATTATATATATATATATATATATATATATATATATATATATATAAATGGTCCCTTAGGTTACTGAGTGGTTGACAGAAAACGCATAAACGATACTATTATACTTAGAAAAGTGAGTGTACACTTAGAAAGGGTTTATCGATTTTTAACGGAAACGGAAAGCGGGCTGTGTTTATCTTACATCTTACGATGACTGGATACATATACGTATAGTGCAACTTGACACAGTATTTTGTATATCTAAAACCACAAATAAGTGTCTAACTGCAATAATTGTTGTTATCTCAAATATCTTTGATATAACACGGTAACGTTGTGTGTTCGTCCGCACCGTTTTACTTAGATATTTTTATTTCCCTGCTGTGCACAAAGCGCAGGATTGGAATACGCCAATCAACAGGCAAATCAATTTTGTGCACTAACACAGAAACCGATACATACTGCATATACCGAATAATACAGATGGATAGTTATAATTGAAAAGCTTTCAACTAAATATGTCGCGTTCATTTGTAAATATGAATAGAGTGCAAAATAAAGTGGTTAATTTTTTCAACAAATGATAAAATAATGCCTTAGTTTTGGAAAACATTAACTTTAGTTCCAACTTGTATCCCGCATCTAACAGGATAGACGGAGGGAACCCTCACTTTTAGCGCAATTTTGGGGAAAAATCCTGTTGAGTGGAGGAACTCGACACTTCATTATGTTTTATTACCAGAGTGAGGAAATTAAAATAATGCATTTCCCCATGTGGGAATCACACTCAGAGCTGTTGTGCTTACAACGCCACGCTATGTCGCTGCTCCACGATTTTTTTTTCTGTATCATTAATAATTTTAATAACATTTAAAATGGCGAAGATGACATTGTTTTGGCTAATACCTTAGTCTTCACTTATCCTCTTATTATATTTTATAATGACGGAATCATGGCATAAAAACTAAAGATTGTAATAAGGTAGGCATAGGGAACCTGGGAAGCTAGTGTTACACACTCCTTTCGAATTCTCGTCTCGAGGAATGCCCCGACAATGGCGTATTGAGTATTGGAATTCAACGTCGCGAATAATCGCGAAAAACGAAAACGGTAACGAATTATTACCAGAGCGAGGAAATGAAAATATTAAATATTTCATTCCCCCGAGTCGAAATCGAATCCACAACCGTTGCATTTTACAATCGCATGCTTCAGCCCCTGCGCAACGACTGCTTGCTCACATGTAATAAAATTGTAGCATAATATATGTTACAATTTTATTACATGCACATATGTGATAAAATTGTAACTTATCGCTGTCTGTACTCGAAAGATATCTGAGTATAGACCGACTTCTGTAAAAGGAGGAGGTTATCATTTTTAATGTGTTATTCCACACTTAGGAAAGAAAATTACTTAATAAGAAAACGTATAAAGATTTATATAAAACGCTATGTTCAAATTTTTATACGTTTTCTTATTAAGTATTGGAGGTTATCAATTCGACTTGATTTTTTTTTTATGTTTATTACCTCACAACTATTGACTTTTTTGATGACTCTATTTTTATTTGAAAGTTGGTGCTTCCCGTGTGGTCCCATTTTAATTGGTCCATTTCCGGTTATCTGTGAGAAAATCAAATAAGTCTTAAATTTGCATTAAGTATGTGCGCGACAAATGGACGAGTAACTTAAATATTTTGATAAAAATTTGGTTTGGTCTTATTATCGAACCCGATTGAAGTCGGGTTTTTTATTAATAATAATAATTATTTTACGAGTTAGTGACAAAGGTTTACATCTGTCTTTTGACCTGTTTGTCTCTTATCTCTGTATTTGTTCATTTAAATGCAGGTTTCATGATTGTATTTTTCCAAATTTCCTTTAACATTTGATGCTTATATTATTTCAATCGGTTCATGAATAAAAACATACGTTCATATTCTTTAGAATTGCATTGTACTACAAAAGAAATAATAACAATAACAATATATTACATACCTAACACTAGAACGATTCAAATAAAGAAATAATTTTCCGCATTACCATATAGATGGTTTTTATACGTAAAGTAAACCTGCGAGTTCCTGCTGGAGCTAAAGTTATATTTCATTCGTTTACACGAACTGGTTATTTGTTTCAACACTTTTATTTTATTTCATTTTAATTCAATAGTACATTTAGATATAAAAGGATGACTATATTATTGTAGTTGATTAATTACTAATTTCCAAAATGAAAGGAAAATACTTTAATACGCTGTATCCCGCATGTAGCAGAGGGGTCAAGGTAAGTTAAGGGGTTAAGACATTTCATTTACAATTTTCGCTTTAATTTTCTAGACAGAATGGTGAGTGGCGGGAAATATAGACTTTAAGCAATTTTTATTTATTAAATATAAATTATCACTCCTAGTTGATACGAAATATTTTTTTTCTTTACGTTGTACAGCAACGCAACGTAGGCAAAAGGAACCCGAAGACCTAGAGCTAAGACAATTCGTTCCTATTAAGATACTTCCGTTCCTTATTTTCCGCCATTCTGAGGAAATGAAAATATTAAATAGTTCAATACGATATATTTCTCGTATCCTTTCTAATAATTAATTATTTAAGTTCAGTTCATTCCTTTAGTTATAGCGATATGAGTTTGAAACAATAATTAAGTTATTAATTAACATTTATTTAATGCTTACTTCAAATATAAAACTTTTGAAAATGAACTATATTGTTATCTGGACGCTTAAAAGTATATTTTTATACAGTTTAAAAAAGTAAGTTATAGTTTCACAATAACATAGTGGATGTTTCAATTTATAAAAGAATGCTAAATTTACATCTCAGTACGTACATTCTAGTTTTCTTTGTACAACATTTTATAATATATTATGTTTAATTTCTCGCTGTATCCCGCAAATAGCAGGATAAACCGAGGTAACTTAGAACTTAAATACTCCGTTCTCTATTTTCTGTCTCATTTTCGATACGTTGCAAGTTGAGCTTCGAAATATAACGAGCCAAATCAACTAACCCAATAGCTGCGGAATGAAGGAATGTATAAGTTTCAAATAATTATAACCTATGAATAATTAAAATATATAATTCCAAAATATTAAAAAATAAAAAGGCATACCTCAGGATTGATAGTTGGTGGCATTACAATCTTCTTTTGCGGTGGAGATCTCAACACCACGTTTTCGTCTCGAATTATTATCTGCGGCTCCATCGCAAGCAACTTCTTCTTGCATTCTTGCATTTGGAGACATTCTTTGTCCTTCTTCGACAGAACTGATTCCGAAGACGCGTGTTTCGAGGTATTCTTACTTGACAACTTCAAACTGTCTATAGACGCAGTCATTTTAACACTTTCTCTGCCGTTCGACGACGCCATGATTGTTTGGTTCTCACAAGGGTATATTTTAGGTCATTTTTTATTCCTCATATACATAATTGTATATAATGTTCTAAGTTTAATAGAAGTCTATTTATATATTTGCGTTGGCACTTTAAACAACATTTGTATAGAGAAATATTTGAATATTACGCTTATAACGCTATGAAACCACAATGTAAACAAACAAAACTTTACACTGCAAACTAAAATGTAACAGTTTCTCAGTAGCGTCTTAATTATTCATTAAATCAACTTTATCGACATCTACCGCATGCAGAAATGTTAGAGGAACATTAAAATAGTTTTTTTAGTTTTACGCTGTATCCCAAACATAGCAAGATAGGCATAGGGACGTGGGAACATAGTGTTAAGACTTAGATGAGACATTACTTTTCCTCATTTTCTGCCGAATTTTCTAGGCATTGCGTGTTGAGTAGCGGAACACAATGGCGCATTTTGCCTCATTGCCAGAGCGAGAAAATGAAAGTAATAAATATTTAATTTCATCGAGTAGGAATCGAACCCACAACCTGCTGCGTTTGCAGTAGAAGGCTTGTGACCCTGCGTTCGTGGTAAAGGGCTGGCTTGAAAATGGATATAAACTTATAAACTTATATTTAGTGTTTGAAAACCACTAAATATAATAGTTGATTTTACTTTGTTATGAAAATAATATAAAAAACACAACCAACACCTAATAGAGAAGCTTCGTAAATTAATTAACTTTATTCAATTTTATGAAGGTCAATATTTTATTTTTGCTTAGAATATATTGTTATAATTTGCGCTTATATGAAGACTCGATTACTTTACAAGGATAATATTTACTTTTAATCTAAATTGAGTGAGAAAGATAATGTATGCAATATGTCAACCTGACTTCTGCTGAAACCCAGACTGACTTCGAGAAAATCTTAGCTCAGTGTGTTAAAACTAACTGCATACGTATATTATGAGTAAAATAATTATGGGTTCGATTTCCACTCGAGTAAGTGAAATATTTAATATTTTTATTTGTCTACTGTGGTAATCAGACAAAGTGCGGCATTGCCTTTCGTCACTCAACAAGCAATGCCTTCTGAATTCAGCGGAAAATAGCGGAACGGAAGTGTCTTAATGGGAACAGAGTGTCTTAACACTAAGTTTCAAAGTTCCCTCTCCCACCCTGCTATTTGCGGAATATAACGTGAAGCAATTCCTTAATTAAAATTTGGATTCACACCTATCGCGCGTAGATATGTTGCAATTACGACGCCGCGGCGCCGGAACATTAAATATGTATTGTATACCAGGAACTACATATTAATATAAATAATCTATGAGTAAGATCAAATTCTTGGTCAAAAATAACTAACATGTTTGATATAAAAATATTGTTGTTATAACACATTCTAATGTAAGCAACTGTCAGATCATTATTGATGGCGTATTGTGGCCGTGAATTCATATTTAAAGTTTATTAAATATCATGTCTGTATAACATATCCATTGCTATGAACCAACTTTGGGTAAAGATGGATGTATGTTTAGCATAGAACTTCTTTTAGCTTTAATCGTTATCCTGCACATAGCAGGATAGGCAGCGAGAACTAGAGAATCTAGTGTTAAGACAGCCCGTTCTCTTTAAGTTTTTTCCGTTTAACAATTTTCACCTAATTTTCGAGGTATTCACTTTTGATTAAGGGAACATCACGCTGCGCTTTGCCTCGTCATCAGTGCGAGGAAATGAAAAAATCAAACATTTAATTTCACTGAGTACGTTCAACCGTCACGTTTACAATCATACGCTTGTGCAACCACCACTGGCCTCAAATAATATTAAAATTACAATAAAATAGAATAGAATGTCTTCACACTAGGTTAGGTTTAGTACGACATTTTCCCTATTTTTAAATCGTTAGCAGAGATTAAGGTTACTAGTGTATGATTTTTTTAACTTAGTAACTTATTATTATTTATTAAAACATATCGAACATTTGTACAGTGAGACTATATAAATCTAGTTTAATTTAAGTTCCAAATATTCAATAAATAATTAATATAATTTATTTCAAAACTTTCATAAGTATTAATATGATATATTTGTATATCAACGTAAACAGTCACTATACAGGAAGAAAAAAAAACAAGAAGTCATTTAAAAAGACGTAAAGTACCAAATAAAAATGATTTACTCCGCATCCGAAAACCGTCTCAAGAATTGAAAAAGCTCATTTACAATAATATAGTATCTGTAGAAAGCTTATTTATGTTATTGATTTTGAGTATTCTTGTTCGGTATCGTTTATAATATTAACATATTATTTAGCATTCAGGTCTTTGTATACAAATTGGATGTAAGTTTTGTATAGAACTTTTGTATGGTTAGGTATGAATTTTCTTTTTCATCTACAAATTTATATGGCGAATAAGATGGTTATTATGAGTAGTTCGTATTGAGTTATTATAAATTAGCTTTATAAATATTAAATTTTGATTAATACGTAGAGTCACATTATGTGTAGAGTCGATTTACATATTTTTTGTAATATGATATTTTTTCATAATTTTAGACTATAATAAACATTTTTGGTATGAAATAACCATATTTTACTATATATAAAAGAGATCAATATTAAAATTATTAAACTTTACCGAGGATAACCGAAAGTTCACAGATAAACACCTCTACACTAATATATATTATATATAAATCAATCTCCCGAACCTAAGACGCAAATACAAAAGATGATTATTCCATTTTAATATAACACATTGCGTTTTAATACACTGTAAATAAAGAAATTGTATCACTAATAATTATGTTAGTGTTATTGTCCGTATGTATGTACGTATATATATATTTTGTTGTGTAGAGACGCGTCAGGCTCGCTCGGTGGCCGGCGTCGTACTGACGGCTTCAGGGAGACGCCCTCTCTGCTCCTGTTATCCTACTTGTGGGCAAATCACGCTGAAAACATCGAATTTGATTATTTTTTCACGTAAAAATTAGCTTGTCGCCATCATGGCGGAGTTTTAGAGTGTTTAAGGCTTATTTGTTTGATTCTACGATTTTTACACAGCTTCACGCTCTATCCTTCTAAGTGGGGAGGACATAGAATTAAAATAAAATACAATTAAATCGGCTTCACGCTGTGTCCCGCATACCACAGGGTAGGCAGAGGATAACTATTGTGAAGACACTCCGTCCCCCATTTTCCGCCGAATTCTGGAGGCATTGTGTATTGAGTGGCTCAGTGGAACTCAACGCCGTACTCTGCCTCGACACCAGAGCGAAGAAATGGAAATATAAATTTAAATAAATATTTAATTTCCTCCAGAGAGAATTGACCCACAACCAGTCGCGTATATAGTCACACTTTGTGCCCCTGCGCCACCACTTTCTTCATTGGGTTCTCGTTCTCTACTTTCTGCCATAATATTTTTTTTTTTTTTTTTATAAATAAATATGTTCACTTATACGCTGATTTTATATGAATGTTTTGGAATCTAAATTCAATTAATGTTATACAATTAATTCTACGTAACATTATTGATCTTTTGCTTTCTTAAGTATAGTAGTGGGCCTAAAGAATGTGGTGTTAAAACAGTCCTTTGCCCACGCTCCACTTTATTTTGAGTTATTGCGTGTTGAGTGGTGGAACTCAACGCCACCCTTTACCTCGTTACTTGGCGTAGTGCTTAGTTTATGAGTTTAAGCGTAAAGGTTGCAGGCTCCACACGCGGGATAGCTTAAGTTATAGGTATAGTTTTATTTACGTTTCTCAACACGGAATGTCTAACTCGGAAAATTTAGCGAAAAATGGAGAACAGACTTTCTTTATACTGGTTTCTTCTACCTACCCTGCTACTTGGGAAAAAGCGAAGTTACTTAATTTACATAAGCCAAATACAGGAATATGGGAATGTAGAAAACCTTGGTCCATATATTTATGGATTTCATAATAGTAACATATTATTGATTTTTAATTACGAGATCTGTATATAAATAGAGGTTTAATCTCTTGTCAGTGAGGTCAGCTGGAGTATTTTATATGTAAATATACCTAAGTAGTGTTAGTAAATATTCTACGCTAAGCTAAACTTCAATTTCAGAAAAAGCTAGAGACCTTCAGTTTTTGTACGGAACTCTCGGTGCGTGAGCCCGACTCACACTTGTCCGGTTTTTTTCATACTGTATCCTACATACTCCTATAGCAGTTTACAGTTATGACCTACTGAACCCGAATGAACCTAGTTATGACAGTCTGTTTTCCACGCACTACACAATGTTCAGGGTATTGCGTGTTGAGTGGTAGTATAATAAAAATAATTGATACCCCTGAGTGGCAATCGAACGGACAATCGTCATGGTTATGTGCCGGTCCACCACGACGGCTTTAACGACGGCAATTCATTAAGCTAGGATCCGCCACATGCCGTGCACGGCGGGTGGAGCTGAGCGAAGCTATATTATGCATTATGCGAAATTTTTGCAAAAATGTTGCGAGATTTTCTGTTTTGCCCGCACGCGCTGTGTAAGGTTAGTCAAAGTTCAATCTGTGCGCGTGAATTTCAAAACGTTCCACAGCTCAACTCTAGGGGACACGTTTTAACTATTTACGCACAAGCTACAATTACAATTATCACCAAATTTCACTGAGATCACCGAGATCACCGTGTGTCGTCCACAACGCTCCTGCTAAATATCAGAGCTGTAGGTTTAACGGTCTAGGAGGAGTAGCATTACAGTAAGCAAAAAAAAATCATTCAGAGATTAATACATAGTTTTCTCTGCGAGAACCTATGCAATAAAAACTAAAATTTTCATAAAAACAAACTAGCTGCAAGTTAAAAATATTATTTAAATATTATTTCAACTCCTCTAATTTCTATTAGAAGCCAAACAACAAAACAAACACGTAGCAAAGAATAACGAAGCAACTTAAAACTTTTTCTCATAAAATAATCACTTTTATTAAAATTCAACAGAGCATTTTATTAATGGTAATTTGAGCGATACTCGTTTATTTTTTTCTGTCAAACTCTTCAAAGGGCTTTGTCCAATTAGTTACCTTTCTGATGTAAAAATATATTTTTTTATGTATTTTATTATCTATTTTTAAATAAAATTAAAATTTAAAAAAGAACAAGGAAAAATCTGAACAATAAACTATA
>DWAN01003414.1:0-13479 GCA_018230445.1 Heliconius hewitsoni
ACACCAGAGCGAAGAAATGCAAATATAAATTTAAGTAAATATTTCATCTCCTCGACCCATAACCAGTCGGTTTACAGTCACACTTCGTGCCCCTGCGCCACGACTGGCCTCAAATATCATAATGTACATGTAATGTAGTTTAATCTGTTTAAAATACTAGAATACACACGAATTAGTAGAAACTTTGTAACTTATGTTAAATACATTATCCAACATTATATATAAACATAAAATATATAAAATTTAAAATACAAAACATATTTCTACAATTTGAAAACTTTTGCTATGTTGAGAAATCTTTGAATAACCCGTAGTTAAAAGTCCGCGCGGATGTATTTCGCAACAATGGAAACGCATTCAACAAAACGAAAATATGAATATTGTAGGGTTATCGCACCGCTGTAATTGAAAATAAAAGAAGATATGAAAATACTTTGTTTTTTCTAGCTAACCTTTAATCTATTAATTAATACTGAGCAATAGATCTAAAATAGAAAATACCGTTTTCCCGTTCCAGTAGAAATTTCGAGGAATCCTTTCTTAAAATCTTTCTATTAGTAAAAAAGTGTACAGGAACTCTGTCAATCATGACATTTTACTGTTCAAGTTTGAGACATTGCTTAAATGGAAACGAAAGTTCGCCGCAGAACCCAAAACACTATATTATATTTATCTTACCAGAGCGATTACACTGTGCTATAACATTCAGAGCTTATTTTATTCAAATATTATTTTACTTAAAAATATATATTTTTAAGTAGTTACAACCCTAGGGTGAAATATCCGGAACAAATATAAGCGTTCATTCTTTATAACCGTGATTTTTATTCGCATATATTGAAAAGCTTTTCATTTTGATCGTTTCTAAAGAAATAAAACTAAAAACACAGTTGCATTTGTGTTTCTAAGATAAAAAGTAACAATACTTTTATATATATTTAACAGATTTTACAGATCACGAATATAAATTTTAATATTTATTTATTATAATATATCACGGATTACGAAATTCAACTTAGTAATTAGTAAGTACTAGTACTTAGTAACTAATTTTAAATTATAAATCTATCGAAACAATCACAACTTAAAATACTGGTCATAAATTGATTTTCGCCAGTCTCCTGTCATGTTATACGTAGTGATGATAAGAAAATGAAAAAAAAACAGTAACGTTTTAATATTACTCCTTTAATACAAGGCAACTATAAAATAAAATATATAAAAAATGACACAAGCGTGCCAATGTAACACTCTACGGTTGTTTTCCAATTCCAAACAATTTCCACTAGTTGGCATGGAATATTTATTTTTTTCATTTTGTCGCTCTGATAACGAGCAAAGCGCGGCGTCGAGTTCCGACAGTCAAAACACAAAGCCTCAAGAGTTTGGCGTAAAGTGGGGAGCGATGTCTTAATGGGGGCATTAAGACACATCGCTGACACGGAGTGTCTTAACATTTGGTCCCCAGGTTTCTTCTCTCTACCCTGTTTTGGGCTGGATACACCGTAAAACTGAAAAAAAGGAATATGTGGGTAGGTAGAGAGGACAATAACTAGATAAGAATATTTAATATTATGTTTTATTCATTTAAAATCTACCACCCAACACGTAATGTCGCAAAATTCAGGCAAAAGGCAGAGATCGGAGTGTTTTGACACTAGGGTCTCTGCCTACTCTGTTGTAAGCGGACCACATGAAAAAAATATATGAATAAATATTAAAAAATCCTCTTTCCACAAAAGGTGAGGAGGCTTTTACTTTCTAAATGGTTCATTAATTTTATATCAAATTCAGTTGGTCACCGGTCTAAGTGCTCTAAAGGGCGTCTAATTGGTGAATGCTATAAAGTATTAACATCTGAATATTTAACTCATAACCTCAAATTATTTTTTATTTTTAAATATAAGTTACATATAATCAAGTATTGGCATTATAATCTTACCACTTAAATGAAAAACAATGTGCGGTTTTTACTAATTACTTTTAAGAATGTAACATTTTATATCTAACTTTTTTTAACTTCACGCATCTCTAAATATGCGGGCCAGTGCCCAATTTTGAAAAGATTGCTTGTAGAGTCTCGGAGCCTAACGCTGCGTTTCTGAATAGAGCGATGACATGAAAATTATTGCCCCGAGTAAATGTAGAACCCACAACCCTCGCATTAACATAGTGCTAGCATTCCCCAACCTATCTACAGGTCAAATTTCAACTCTCTATTTCCAGGTGTTGCTCTTGCCTATTTCCTTGTTATTTCTCTTTCCTTTCTCTTTCCTCTCTCTCTCTCTCTCCCTATAGCAAACGTCAAAATGAAAGAAAACCAAACGTATCTTTCATCTAGATCTAAAGGGGAGTAAATTCAAAAAAATGGGATTTTCAATTATGCACGCCTACTGACAGATAAAAGACGCTTAAAAATATTATGATCACACGACTTTTGAATGACACTATATATCTTTGTAATATCATGTTTATAATATTCCAAACATTTTTAGGATCTTTATTTAGGTTACTTAGTTTGTTTTATCCAATTTTTTTTTCAGTACAAGAAAACAGTCATATTATATTATTAATAATACGAGTCCAAGATATGGCATTCAGGTAGAACGTAAATAAACAAGTCGATACTGAACGGAACCTTGGCCGTGAATCAAAATAGTATTTTTATATTTTAATTTCTCTGCAGTAGTATTTTAGTGGCCACTGATTATAACTTCATTAAGCTAAAATTTTACTGTCATATTGAACCCTACCTACCCTACCCTAGGCAGAGGAAACCTAGTGTTAAGACACTTTTCCCCACTCCTATGCCCAATTTTCAAGTCTTCGCGTGTTGAGTGGCGGAAATTAACGCCGTTGTTTGCCTTACCAAAGCGGGAAATTGAAAATTATCTGTTAAAAACATTTCTTAACATTTAATACTTTCATTTCCTTACTCTGTTTACATTGTATATAAAGATTTTGTATAATTGTTATTTTACATTATCAATAAGTTTAAGCGGGCGAAGCCAAATTAAGGTCGCTAGTACACAAAAATAGCTGTAACACAAACATACAGAAATTCAAATTAATGTATATTTAAGTAAGCTGCTAGCTGCAGAGCTCGAATGAGCACAAATCACTAAAAGTCCGCCTGTTAGGAACGATGCAATTGCCTTAATTAACGACCACTTTACGTTGGATAGATCGCAGTGCTGAGAAGTTGGTGAATCCGCTTTGTAATAGAATTTGTATTCTGGTTCTTATGTTAAGCTACAGTGGAACAATGGGTAGATGGAAAACGGAGAACGATAATTATGTTTTAACACGAAGGTCCCTTAAATAAATACAATTACCATACCGGTTACTGTATTTGATTAATATATAATAGTACAATTGTAACGGGAGTAACGGGATGATTGTGGGTTCGATTTCCATTTGGGAGAATGATTCATTTTCATTTGTTGGCTTTGGTAACAAGAAAAAGTGTGACAAAGAGTTCCGCCAATAAACACGCAATGTCTCGAAATATATAATTGGATGGTGAGAAGGGAACAATGTCGGGACACTGTGTTCTATTTTCTTTGATTTCTTCTTTGATAATAATCTTATGAATATTTAACATAAACTGAAAGTAAACTAATTTATATAGATTTTTTATTTGCTTACTACTTGTTAGAAAGGCAGGCCTCTTTATTTATTCAAACCTGACGACCTTTTTAAGTATATATGTACCATTGATAAAGTGCCTCCAATATACTCTATACTTTAAATTATATATTATTGTTTTTTTTTTTCAAGAAAATGTAAATAAATCAATATAGGAATGTAAAAGCGTATACTGGGTTGTGTAACGAAAACAAACACCTCGAGGCTTTTACTGAACTCTTATTTCTTTCCAGAACAAAATACCGTTAAGCTTGTACAAGGTATCTCTAATGTATCTTTGTAAGTCTAAATGTGAGTAACGAATTTTCGGTTACATGAAGCGTTTTTGAAGTAGTTCTATAAACTTATTTTCAAAAATATATTTTAATTAGACAAATAGGTCGATTACATTTTATAATAAATTATTGCAAATATCAAAACTATTTTTATAAAATCATTACACTAGAATACCTAAATAATATATCACTTTAGATCCGCTCCGCGTCACCTCTATTATAAAACTCAGGCTGACACATACATTCTACATGTAATACATGATAATTATCTATGAGGCAGTTGTGGTGGAGTGGCTCAAGCATGTGATCGTAAACACAGCGGTTGTGGGTTTGATTCCCACTCGGGGGAATTATTATTTATAGGAAGTAAATAAAAAAAATTAGCTTCACGCTGTCTCCCGCACCAGCAGGGTAGGCAGAGGGAACCTAGTGTTAAGACACTTCGTTCCCCACTTTCTGCCGAGTTTTGGAGGCATTGCGTGTTGAGTGGCAGAACTCAACGCCGCGCTGTGCCTCGACACTAGAGCGAAGACAATGGAAATATAAATTTAAGTAAACAGTTCATCTTCTCGAGTAGGGATCGAACCCACCTGAACTGAACCTGTCGGTTTTACAGTCACACTTTGTGCCCCTGCGCCACGACTGGTCTCATTTATAGGAAGTAGCAATAGATATAATCAAAAAAGTGACATCGTCTTCTTTATCATTTTTTTTATGCTTGCGAAGCGAGCAGGGGTTGACGAGCGAAGCAAATACGTCACAAAGGCCTCTTGAAAGTACGTAAATATATATGAGAATAACTTAATAAAAGGAATATTGCAACAGCGTAGAGCATATACTCGTAGGTATATTGTCAGTCAATTCCCTTCTACGTTTCTCGTAACCTTGTTTACTTTAAACAAAAACCATTTACCTCAGGGACATTGAAATTGAAATATTTTATAAAAGCTACTTTTAGCAATCACTGTATTGCAGCTAAGTGTGTCATACATGCTATAAAAGTCACGGTCCACAGGGAATTGAAAGAATAACGAAAACGTTAGAGTGGATCAAACTACGATTTATGTTGGAAGACTGTAAATATAGTTTTTTAAGTAATTAAAAAAAACCGGTATTTTTTGTAATGTTTTGAAGTAAAACAGACGCCTACGTAGTGCAGGGGCAAGTGTGGAACGGAGGTATCTTGACGGAAAACGGAGTGACTTAACACGAGGTTCCCTCTACCTGCCCTGGTATACTAACACAAAAATATACTGAACCGATACAACTCTAAAAAAGCATTAAAGTTCAAACAAATCATAAAATTTTTTGCAAAACAAAAGGATTAACAACTTCGAGTACTCTGCCCGTTTCACAGGTACGAGCATATAATATATGTATATTATACATCCATCGACTTAGACACACCTTTCTTTTCTCTCCATCGCGCAATCGTGTACAATATATAACCATTGAGTCTTTTAAATGACATTTCAGTTTACCAAATAAAAAATTCAAATACGAGAGAAAGTAGCTTGTAACATAAAAAATCTATAAAAGCGACATTTTCCATTTCTTCACCTTATTTGCGTGTAAAGGTTATGTACGATGTAAGTAGTATAAGATTTTAAAGCTTATTCTATTTATGTTTATTTTTAGATTCAAAAATAGGGAGTTATCAATTTAATTGTTTAGTTAGTTAGTTATCAGTTTAAATTTAATTTTAATACAATGGGTTCAATAGTTTAAGAGTGGGCATGTATAATGTAGTTACCTAGTAGTTTTGCCTTATTTAACAGCAAAAAATCTGGTCAAGTGCGATTTGGAATCGCCCACCGAGGGCTCCGTATAAATGTCAGAATTAGAGGTTAACGAGAAGTAGTATTTATAAAAGTTGATAAACTTACATTTACGGAGGTATGCACTCATTTTGTTTAAATTGAACTACCATAAGTTTGTAATAGTTTTTTTTATACAATGTGATCCTATAAGGGTTCCTTTTTTTTTTCATTGTAGGCGGGGAAACCAAAAATGTATATTATATCTAGACTTGTGCTATATAACTTACGTGACCATTTTTCGGGCGACTCAAAACGGGACATTGTAGGATTACTTTCGTTTTAAGAGGTCTACTATCGTTCTATATTCTACTTCTATCTACTTTCGTTTTTTTTACAATAGTTTTAATTTTTCTAGATGTCTGATAGTACTTTAGGGGTGGTTTTCGTTATTTTAGGATAAATTAGATTTTTGTGAGACGTGTTTTCGATTTTTTTAGGTATAATTGACACGTTAGTAAATAATATAATAGTTCCGTTTTTTTGCAAAATAGCGTAATGCGATAATGACAGAGGGACTTGTGTCGATCGACGAAATGTACATAAGATTCTAAAAAACAAGAGACATTGGACGTGGCATCTTTCGTAATTCCGGGACACACTGACGCAAAACGAAACAGTCTCGTTCAAAAGGGTAAGACGTTAAGTTAAGAAGTCACGTTATAATATTTTATTCCAAATATTCATTATTTACACGTTGGATATATTGTTAAATTATTATTCCTAGTATTCTATATGTAATTTAGTACTCAACACCCAATAGCTCGAAAATTGGGTGACAAGTTGAGCACAGAGAGTTTTAACACTAGATTCTCTCTGTCTACATAAGCATAATGTCTGACTGTTAACGAGACGATTGTGAATTCGATCACTCGATAGATTTGATTGTTGAAAATATGAAAACGAGAGTGTGTTAACATTACATTCCCATTACCTACCCTGCTGCATGTGGGATACAGTGTAAAACTGATATATTGTTAAATAGGGTATGCTTTTTATCTTGCCCAATTTCTCAATAGACTAAAAAAAAAATTATACTATCTATACCTATTATAGGTATAACTTTTATATAATATTTTGTAAATAATATAGTACTCAAAATTGAGAAAATTGTAAATAAAGGTAGCAATATTTCATAATAAACTTAATCCTTATCCTGGTAACCGTGCTAACCTTGAAACTACCGCATAAAGAGCTTATTAAAACATCGTGACCGCACAGAGGACACCAAATGGTACTTCGCAAAGTAAGCCTCCATTAATTTCGCTTGCTGTAATGATTAAAATGATGAGGTTCCTGAGATAAAGGCTCTTGGATATTAAGGGTTTCTTTTTTCCTAAAAGGGTACGGTACCCTAAAAATTTTTGTTTATATGCTCAACTGAAGACAACTTTTATTTTATTTCATTTTACCTGCCAATATCTTATTTTTCATAGAAAAAATAAGTGATATTCTTTACCTTGTACATTGTGTATTCATTTGGAATAAATATTGCATAACAAGAGAAAAATATTTTTTTTTTTACACATACACATACTTTTTATACACATACATTCCATCGTTAGCTTTAAAATTAAACCACAATATAATATTGAAGGTTAAATTAGTAAAGTTTTGTAAAGCTGTGGCTTTCTGCTACGATATTTATTAACAGTATTTAAAACTAGTATACAAACAAAAATAAATTTTCTAGTTAAATGTAACAGATTTTATTTTAGCTTCACGTTGTACTCGTATTTAGCAGGGCAATCCGGTGTGATGGCACTCCGTTTCGATATTTTCACCCATCAAATCATCCCACCGAGTGAGAATTGAACCCACAACCGTTATGCCGCTGCACTGTTTTATTAAGTAAATTCTCTTAATAAAAAAAAATTAAGTGTAGAGGTAACATATAATTAATAGATACATATATGTAACTAGGTACTTTAGGAATCCTTTATTTTTAGTTCCAAGAAGACGTTTCCTCACGTTGTATCCCGCATATAGGCATACTGAATAGCAAAATACAACGCCATGCGTTGCCTCGTTACCCTAGTAATGAAATGAAAACATTAAATATTATGTTTTGGGACAGAACCCACAACGCGCGTTTCGCTTTTAACGTCGCATAGTTGTTCCCCTTCGCCACGACGGCCTCTTTGTCGTACTTGCCAGTTATTAATATAAAGAACTTAATGAATAATTAATATCTAACTTATATAACTTATAAAATCATTGTTTTATTTTATTAAATTAATTTTCTAGACAAAGATGAATGTTCCAATAAATACAAAACATATACTTCCACTAAGTACACTTTGTAATTGACATTCTTCGACGGTGCCGTTTTTAGAGTAATTAAGCTTTCTTAGTTGTTTGGAGATCACAGAAGGGCATTAAATTACTTTGTATTTTCCTTGAAGAAAATTTTAAATTGAGCTAGTTAACGGAACTTGTAAAATATTTTTAAGTTAGTTGTTCCTAATATTCAATATTATATGAAAGTTTCAACCTATATAATGCAAAGCTACAGGATTAATTTCCAAATGGAAACCAGTTTTAGAAAAGCATACGATGCATATATCTTTAGAATTTCTTATAATATATGTATTTGTATATGTGTTATAAGTTATATAACTGAAAGAAATAGACGTTGAGCTGAGGCACAAGCGTGAGACTGTAAACACGACGGTTCTAGGTGCAATCCCCGATTGCCACTCAGAGGAATGAAATATTTATTTTGATTTCCTCGCTCTGGTACGAGTTAAGCTGCGGCGTTGAGTCCCTCCATCAGTGGAGTGTGCTCAGGCACACAAAACTTCCAGAATTCGATGGATAGACCGGGGAAACCGAAGTTTTCTACTAGAAACAGAGTATCTTATAACTAGGTTTCCATGTTCCCTCTGCTACGTACGGGATAGAGCGTACTTAAAAAAAACAATAACATGTTACTATACATAAGAAAAATTTAATCATTAAAATTAAAATTCCTCTAAAAAATAACTTTTGTATTAGGACTTAATGATAAAGTTATAGAAAGAATCAAGAAATTTACTATTTTCTATTTTTTTTCCAAGGTAACGGCTACATAGAAGGAACGGAGCTAGATGGCTTCTTAAGGGAATTCGTATCGAGTGCCAACTTCACAGACATTAGCCCAGACGTAAGTACTTTCTTTATTCTATAATAATTTATTATGTCCACTTGCGTAATATATTGTTTTTCTTTTATTTATACGCCGCAGATGGCTAGCTTCCCCACTTTCTATCGAATTTTTGAGACATTGCATCTTCAGTGGCGGAAATCACCGCCGCGGTTTGTCTTGTTAACAAAATGAAAAAATTAAAATATTAAATATTTTATTTAGAGTGAAAAAGGAACCCACTGGAAAGGAAACGCCTTGTTCACTGTGACACGCTGATGCCACTGCGCCACGATGGCCTCCTTTATCTCATCAAGTTTTTTTTGCTTAAGCAATATTTATAAAAAAACACTTTATATTTAGACTTAACTTATGAATATAGTATTTACTATGAGTCAGCGTTTAGTCGTATAGACCTATTGATGTTTTTTTTTATTGGTTTATTTTACCGTGGCGTCTACAAGCGCACTCTTGTGCCCCTACGCCACAACTGAAATTTTTACACGGTCTCGCTTTTTTCGGAAACCTTTCTTATGTTTTTAGCAACATACGTTGCTATTCTTATACGCTAGTGACAAATTTTGCTATTTTTAAAATCTCTGTAAGATTGTTACAAATTTCCATTGCCTATAGATGTTTTGGCAAGAAAGAATGCTAATTATTAAATATTTTTAAAACTCTATCTCAATTTTTTTTAAGTTGATTAAAAAGTGCTTATTTCAAATGGGAGTCGAATCTACAACCATTATATAAATAGTAGTCGCAGTAGGACACTGTTCCGCTTGGCTTATCCAAGGTCAACAAAATAATCTCATTGGATATAGATGGATTATAATATGTGGTCTCATGCAAAGTATTTAATCCAGTAAGCGGATTTTACGAATCGTGCTCTGAATGGCGACAATACAGGTAGGGTTGCCACTGTCTAGATTTTATGCAGTACGGTCGACGAGTCATGGCCGCCCTGAAGTTAGGTTTTCTGATCCTTTGCGCATTGCTCCCTCGGGAAAAACATAATCAGAAGTAAGAAAAATGCCAAAATCAGTTCAATCCCATCCCCTCGACGCTTCGGTCGTGCTGTACCTAAGGCTTAGGACCAAACAGCCTATATTTTGTAAATGACATTTCTTTTTGAAGTAACGACATTAAAGAAGGAGGTTACTTTTCTTGACTATCCATTTTGTTAAATGTTGTGAAAAATATGCGATAAATAACGATTTCCAAATATATCCGAATTCGGATCATTATTTATAATTTTAGAGAGTAATTGTCAGCAACGTAGTAAAATAGTTATGAAACTCTTGAATTTGAAAAAAAAACACCTAGTGAATTTACAACTATAGATACAAAATTTTAGCTTACGTTTACATGCCAGCTGAACATAAGCTTATAAAATGTAATATAAGCTTATAAAATAAGAGATTCACAGCTTGCACATGAAAATAACGTTAAAATATTAAATATAAAATCATTTTCTCAAAAATTAAAATCAATTTCTTTTGAATAAATGTAGGAGGTTTCAGTGATATTTTACAATGAATAAGTACTTCCATATTCATCACGATATTTTTATAAATGTAATGGCACCAGTTACCGACAAGCATTGTGCAATGATTGTAATGTTTTTTTAACTTTTGAAAACAAATCATATGTTCTCAATCGATAACTGAAGATTTTCTCTATTTTGGCTAAAACAAAGCAATTTTAACATCTTTCAGGTTACCGAAAAAAAAAATTTGTAGCTTGAACATATTTAAATATTTATGCTCGTAATTTTAAGCTCTATATTTTTTTTTATTTCTGCTGCTTCTTTAAGGTGTCCACCGCCAGTGGTAATATCCTAACTTACTTTACATTTTGTTTTGTTTGAGGTTCAATTAAGAAGACTCGTATGGGCAAGTAAGGCAAAGCGCGGCGTTATTTTCCGTGGTTAAATTGAATCGTCTATTACTTACTGACTTACAGACATGACACGCACGGAAACGCAGACAAAACAATTGGGCTTTGAAAGTTGACATTTGTCATAAAAGTAGGTGAAGAACAGTTTTCTGTTCTGAGCACTAAGTAATGATCTAATGATTTCTCTAAATCCCTGAGGTACTGAAAAATACACCAAATTTCGCAATTTTCCAATTTATATCTCAAAGTCCATCCAAAGTTGCGGGTGACTGATGATTAGTATAATACAATGTCTTCATAATGATAGAAAAAGTTATCCCTTTTTCTATTTTCATAGTGTCTTGAAATTAAGATTTCTGTCTCAGCTATATATACGTGGGAGATGGAGGTTTAAATCTAAACAAAAATATTAAAAAAAATCGCAGGTACAAAGGGAGCTTAAAATATATTTTAGAAATATTCCATTCGGAGTTGCTGACATGTAAACATTTTGAATTTCAAAGCCTCCCATATCGTGTGAAACAGTTTCAGGAGGATGCGGGTAAACAACGGATTTTATATTACTTTTTCACCGTTCACAATCTAGGGATGTCAGTCAAATGTCAACAGCAGTTTATTTTTTTATTTCGTTGTAGCTAAAGCAATCCTTTGAAACTATTAAACTGCAATTAATTGAATCGAGACCATAGTGGTACATTGGGATGGCGTTTGACTTTAAGCGCGATGGTTGTGGGTTCGATGCCCACTCGGGGAATGATTTTATCTAAATTATTTTCATTGATCCATGGTCTCTCTGGTAGATAAAGCGCGGAGTTGTATTGGAATTGAATTAAATAAGTATTGACGTTTTGCTGGATTTTAAATTTTTGCAAAACTAAAGTCGGCCATACGCCGTATTTAAGTCTGCCTGACTGTTCTCGCGATGATTGTGGGTTCGAATCCTACTTGAGTAAACAGCCAGTACATTGTAGTTAAACAGCCAGTACATTGTAGTTATAGAGTTAATTGATTATTTATATCATTATATAAATAAAACACAATATGAACTTTTCAATATTAGATTATTTTTTCCTCGAATGGGGATCGATCTCCTAACCAGTCGCGTAATAGCCACACACACCAATACATATTAAAAACCAATTTATCTTATTAGGCATGTATTTCTCTATATCATACTTTTACAAAAACAGCTCCGTTGCTTGTTCCGTGTGGTTTCCAAAGCGTGAACGTTTTCACTCATTTGTCCAAAATTTGAATCGTTAATTCTGCGGCCTTCCGCCGCCGGCAGTTTGTTAGTCAACATTTATTTTAAAACTACCTCAAATCTGCATTTAAAATTTCAACGATTGCGCTAGAAACAACTTCTAATTATAAATCAAAATATTTATAAATACATTACTCAAAGACTAACTGCCGATATTTAAATAGCATATATGTGTAGCTGTGAGCTAGATAAACTAACAATTTTCAAATATATTATAATATTGTGAATATTAAGTAGTCATGACATGGTAAAAAAGCCGGCCAAATGCGACTAGGACTCACGCACGAAGAGTTCATTATCATTATCTATAAAAACAGCAAAAAAATTATACTGTTGCTTGAGAACGCTCTTAAATATTTATTTAATTCTGTTTTTTAGTATTTTTTGTATTATAATAGCACTTCATCTGTATTTTTTTTATTATCTAACTATAACGGTTTATGAAATACAACCAAGACAGACGGACAGTTAAACAGACAGCGGAATCTTAGTAATAGAGTCTAGGTCTCGTAGGAGTTTTGATAAAAAAACCTTCTTAATACTTTCTACAATTCCCAATTTCCCTACTGTTCTCAGGCAGTCCTTCAGTATTGGAAGAGTTTTATAAAGCTATAGATAAAAAAATGAAACGCAGCTTTTTTGTTAAGACACTTTTTTCTGTTTGTTCTGTCAAAATTCTAATATAGTAGCGCTAATATGATGATTTCATAACCACACCGCGCTACTACAGACTTAAAAATACTAATCTTACATATATATTCTACACTTCCGAGAAAACTAAATCAAATATATTTATTTTACAATTCTAAAACAAAATTCATACGAAATTTCCTTTGTGAAACCATTGCTCACCGCGTTTTAGCACGCTACAAACGGCACAATGGGAGGTGTCTCCACGAATAGCTTTTGACTGTTTAATCTCCATATACCTTTGCACTCGCTATGCATACTCGTAAATATGGATGCTTGTCTTTTTGTATTTGCTATTTTTATATTTGTTTAGGGTTCCGTGTCTTACAAGGGTATAGTATCTTTTTAATGTGTGTCTGTTATGATCATTTATCTCGAGATTGTGTAGAGGTATCAAGCTGAAATTAATATCAGGTATTATATTAGGATATTAGGATATCCATGGAAGCACAGAAAAAAATCAAGGACAATAAACGTGTACACATCAGCTGGCATTTTATTCAAATATTATCTCGAAAATGCTATAAATTGGTGACGAGAGATTTATCCACGTTTGCATATAATGTTAAACGTGTTTAAAGTGCATTATATTAAACATTTTCGAACATAATACAAAAATGGCGTTTTTTGTGAGTACGCTCGTTTTTGATCACCGTTCGTAAGAATGGAATATTTTAATTTCCTCATTGGAGATTCGGTGACCTAAACTGACTCCGCATATCCTACGAAGAGATTGCATCTCCACAGCATTCATCTTTCTTT
>DWAN01003415.1:0-13478 GCA_018230445.1 Heliconius hewitsoni
TTTATTTAAATTTATAATTCCATTTCTTCGCTCTGGTGTCGAGGCGAAGCGCGGCGTTGAGTTCCGCCACTTAATACGCAAAGCCTCCAGAATTCGGCATAAAGTGGGGAACGGATTGTCTTATACTAGGTTCCTTTTGCCTACGGTGATCGTAGATTTAAGTAGGACTTAAAATTTATTACTCTTAATGTTCAACCAGCAAAAGGCGTGATCGCAACTATAATTAAATGGTTTAGCGTTTCGAAACTAAATATATATTTCTCAATAACAATTTCATTGCATCTTTAAATGCCGTATACCAAATTAATATCCATATTAGCTAATACAAAAAATAAATCTTAATCATTTCTTAGATTAATCACCAGCTACTTTACTTTACTTTTACCACATCAAAACAATAATATATTTCAACGGAATCGCGACCAAAATAGAAATTATAATCGCTATACGATTACGATCACATCGCAAGGGTTGGCACTACACTCACACATCGGCAAGTGGGGCAACACAAGGCAACTACTTAGCATTTTCAAATTAAATACACTAATCACTTGTATAAACGTGTATAGGCTGGATCGATAGTGTCTGTGTGCGGGTTATTATAATGAAGGGTAGAAGGGTACCAAAGTGGCTCCATTCACCCCCCGCTTGTTGATATCTTTCGCTTCATAGGTTGTTACCAATTTCTGGGTGAATGTTGTTTTTTTTTTTTGAATATTACAATTTTATAACACATGCTGTTCGTTGGTGGGCATCTGGTGCAACAGTTTGTATGGAGTTGTATGTACGTATGTATGTCGTAGTCAAACTTTATCTCGGGATAATTTAGTTTTAATTACATGAATCCTTAGTAAGGAGTCGTTCTATTGCTTTTTTGTATAGCAGCATTGTTATTCAAATTTTTTGGTGCATCTAACTTCTTGAGTTTTTATAATACAGTAAGATATATAAGACTTAATTTTTTTTAGTGCCATAATGTCTGGTCGTGATGGTCTTGGTCTATAACATGATACCTACATATCTTATATTAGATTTAATTTTCTTTAATGCTTTAATTTTCGGTCGTACTTATAGGTCTTTTATAACATGATATGAACATATCTTATACCAATTAACCTACCAAAAAATATTTTTTTGCTCAAATTGAACAAACTAAGAATTTACTTTGCACAAACATTATACACTCTACATTCAATCAATATAATACAACCAAACCTTCACAATCGTAGTACAAGTAACATTCAAAATTGAAAATTCTATCATTCAACTTATTTTTTACTAATAAAATCTCATTTTATCATTTTAATATAAATCCATAATCACACACACATCAAATCACAACTTTTGAAATATATGAAGCGACACTTATTAATTCCGACACAGCGCAGTTTCGCACACCGCACAGTCGAGTGCTTTATTGCACCTTTTCCAATGTACTTGAGCACAATGAAAAGGCACAAACAAGTTCGATTCGTACAGCATTAAAAAAAAAGCCTCTCGCGATATCACGCCGATCGATTAATTAGCGTATTACATACTGCCGATCCATCTGTCGTAATTAGCCGATCCGTCGGCAAAAAATAATGACGATCCCTAAAACACTTTCTACTTTTTTTTTTCATTTTTAATCCAATTTGCAGAGGATTATGTTGGTAATTATATTTTTCCGATTGCCGCCCGTGGCTGTGGAGGCCCGCTCGCTTGATTGCCAGCCGAAAAACGCCGCGTTGATTAGGCTTTTTAAACGCGTTGTGTTTGTTAGTGTCGTGTAAGATCGTGTTTGTTAAATGTTGTCTAATGTCCTACGTAAATTCGTTAACGGTTGGTGTTTGTTAATTCGGTTTATTGGTTCCTGGTATGTGTTTTGTAGAGGTTTTGTGTAAGACTTGCTATCGCTCTATAATATCCAAAATATTTAAAATTTTCAGGCATATTGTAGAATACGTAGAAAGAAGCTAAGTATTGAGCATTGTATGGTGGATATTTCATGAACGAATTTAGTTACAACAGATCTTAACCCAAATATGTAATTTGTTGCAACAAAATGACCTTTTAGAGTTACTTAGCAATAAAATTCAATATATTTTTATTTGCCTGGTAACGTAAGACATAGCGCGGCGTAGCCTGACGCCTCCACAATTTGGCGGTAAGTGGGAAACGGAAATGTTTTAATGGAAACGTCATTTCTTAACACTAGATTCCTAGGTTTCCTGTGCCTACCCCATATGCGCGGAATACAATGTGAAGCTATATAAAAATAAGGTTTCCAAATATACTTATTACTTATGATAAACCCAACACTATGCATATTGTTTAAAATATTCCAAAAGGGTGTTAAGGTTGATATTATGCAAGATATAGGGGTGATGGTCTTTCGAAATGATTCAGCTAATCTTTACGACCCCGACTGTCATCGTTCTCGACTACTTTTTTTTTTTTTTAAATTGACTGAATTATGACATAACAATGTTTAATGAACTTTTGAAGTTATAACAATTTCTTACCATTTAATTTAAAAAAAACACAAATAAAGAAAAATAATGAAATGTATGCTATATGTTAACAGTTTTTCTCGCTGAGGGAAGAACACAAAAAGTCAAGACACTCCATTTGTGAAATTTTACCCAAATTTGATGTTTTTGATGGTGAAACTCTTTTCGAAACTTAACGCCGCATTAGCCTTCTATTGCCTAAGCAACGATAAAGTATACACGCTACAGTGTACACTTCCTTACTTGTAAAACGATAATTGTAATATTAAACTTTAAAAAAAAAACGAAAATACCACAAAATTTAAACACCCAAACAGAAGAAAAATCACAATATTGTTAATTCGCTGGAGTCCGGCCGTGTCAAAAAGCCCGCCCTCACTCCGTACGAAGGGGCCCTAATCGCAAATACGATAGCGACTTACATTAACGCGCTAGCCAGCACTTGTGAAATGCATCACGCTTACTTACTTACTACGACGACGACGTTCATTTAAATGATTTCATTTTGTTTATTATACATTTATTATTTTCTTTTAATATGTCAACTCCTAGTTGAGGCGTAACTAAACACGAAGGTTATGTGTTCAATTCCTTTTCACATAACAGGGCACGCGGAGGTACGCAGGGTGAAACAAGTGGACAGTGATTGAATTTCTGCATAATTTACAATTTCTTGTACAAATGCTGTGTTAACTTCGATGCAATGTAATGTATATAATTATTATAAACAAAACGGAATATGAGTTTAATTTATAGAGCAGCATACACTATTTTTTTTTACATTTAGCTTCACGCTTTATCCCTAGCGGAGTACAAGAGAGAACTATATACCTTTTTCGCCTCGTCCACTGACATCAACCTCTTTATACATACTCTCCGAGGGGTCCACATGTTTTTTATGTGTCTTTCCTCCAGTATCTTTAATACTATGTTTTCAAAGTTCAACCGAGGTCTCCCCCTACCTCGCTTACCACTCACTTTTCCATGATAAATCTTTTTTGCCATTCTTTCATCACTGCCCCAAACCAGCTGAACACGATCTTCTTCATTCTCACCGTGACATCCTAGCCAGTACCTGCCATTCTATGTATCTCTTCATTATGGATTCGATCAGCTGAGCTGACTACGCATATCCTTCGAACAGATTATTCACGTATAAGAAGAGAGCAGCAGAAACCACAAAAAAAGTACTATATTATAATAATATCTATAAACTAATCATCAACGTCTCTACGTTTTCTTAACAAGCCTATCACATCCAAACGGAATCAAACTCCATCCTTCCACTCCGCCACATCTGTAACCCATTTCTAATTAAAACAGGCTTCGCCATTACAGTAGGTGCATCGTACACTGGCATCATCACAGCATATAGAAATACAATGCGTACGTAGAGCAACGTTAAACGTGTGTACGTACAGTTGTAAGCAACAATGGAACAAACGAGTGAGCGGAGGCGATCTGCCCGCATGCTTAGCGCCATTAAGCGCGCCACTAATGAGAGCTCATGACTGCACTAATACTATGAAGTAAGGCAGCTTGCACACTGAGTTTTGGTTTTTAGTAACGTTTTTGTGTAGATTTGTGTCGTAGTGTTGTGAGGTGGGTGGAGAAAGTTTAGATTACGTATTGTGTGGTGTTATGTTTTGTGTCAATAAATTTGTTTTTTTTTGAGATTTGTTGTATATAACATAATTTTGTTGACTTCGATCAGAATATGAAAGATTGTAATTTTATATGAATTAAAAGCACATCACGTGTTTCACAAAGGCAGTAATAATAAATACGTGATATAGGCAGCTTATAGTAAATGCGCATTTACTATGCGCAACAATGACGAGAAGTCGTGGTGTTCCTGTCCACGTGTTTTCAGCTCTTACACATTAATAATTTAGCTTACCACTTGCCAGTTGTGATACCTTTGTTTGGTCTTTTAAGTAATGAGTTAATTGAATTATTAAAATATATATTATATTATTAAAATATAAAATTGTATAATTTTAATAAAACTAGTAACACGTAATATGTTTCAAAGTATACTTCAAGAATATTATAAAATATTTTTTTTAGTACACATCGCCTATCGCCGCATTTAGGGAATAATAGAGACCCTATTAACAATACAAATACAGATGAGATTGGAACTTTTAATAAAACGTAAAGACGAATGTACTGTACTTAGATATACAATTGATGGTTCCATTGCGGTGCCAATAATGCCCAAAGAAATATCTTTATGATTATCTATTCTTTAAGAAAAGAAATATTATTTTTTCTTTTACTATCCAACCAGGGAGGCCCTAGCCCTAGCCCGTTTGAAGACCCGTCCCAATCGACGGGTGCAATCCAAGGTTCAAATCCAACTGAGGACGCTCTCGCCGCCGTCGACATCCTTTCAAGCAGCCACGTAGTGCTTGCACTTTCTCAGGGACAGAGTGCCCTCTTCGGGACCCATTCGGTGTCAGTAAAAAAGTTTCAGGACACTCCGTTCTCGGCTTTCCGAATTCAGTTACCCAGAGGCAAAAAATAATTTATTACAGTTTGAAAGTTTCCTTATACGGTGCAAGGGCTAATCTACTCATTAATCTATATATATAAAAGGACTTGTCTAAAATAAATCTATTACCGATGTGGGTACAATACTGCTGTAAACATATAAAGATCTTGTTCCTTTGTGATAAAGACTAAATTGGATTGTTAACAGTAATCTAAGAATATTTGATGATAGCCTCTGAAGCTTTCTTTTTATTTAAAGATTTGTATGCCATTTGTGATGTATCCTGAAATAGACCAAAATGTAATTTATTCTATAATACAAATATACTCTGTCAAAAAGTTTAATTTATTTTTAAGTATTTAATAAAAACCACATAACTGTGAACTCATTGTATCACATAAGTATAAGGTATGAGACGATCGTAGCTTGTGTGTTCGTAGCAGTAGATAGTTGGTTCGATTCCCACTCGGGAGAGTGATAAATTTTCATTTCCCCTCTGTGGTAGGAAATAAGCCACTCCACACATATTGTCTCCAATTCACATGGATATAATAGTGTCCTAACTCTACGTTTTCTCAGCCTACCTTGCTGTAGCAAAATATGAAGCCTAAAAGATAATCACATTATCGCCACTCATATATTTATCTTTATTTTCAACTCGAAAAATGTAACTTGCAAAACTAATTTATTTTAAATTATAATTAAATCTGCATAGTAATTAATTTATATAAACACCTTTTGAATTCTAAGATTTTAATAAGCTAACGCAGATCATTTTAACTCAAGTAATAATAAAGATCTATTACAAGGATAACTACATTAATATATAATGAGGTAATTTTTATATTATAAATGTTGGTATACAATGTTCGTATTTTCCTTATAGTCTCGTGGATGACGATTGCTGTAGGTTCGATTCATTTATAATGAGCTGGACGATGTTTTGATTGTTTTTACAGCTTGCTCGAGATATTGCGTGTTAAAAAAAAGCAAAAGTCTTACTATTCCTGAGCAAAAAATGAAATTAATTTTAATATATCAATCCCTTGAATAAGAATCGAACTCAAAACCAGCGTTTACAGTTTATATTACAAATCATTATGCTCTGTGCACAAAAAAAATATTTCAAATGTTTTCTTATAAAATGATAACGACAACTTTCAAATTGTCTTATATAATAATAGAAAAAAAAAAGAAAAAATTGCTTTATTAAGTTGCGATAACAACCCTGCCTCATTTAAAGACAGAAGATTTTAGTAATTTTTGGAATTAATAAACAAAATTATTAAAAAATTAAAATGAAATTAAACAAAATTATTTATTTTCATTCAAACACAAACAGACGATATACAGTACCAGGAAAGCCAACAAACACGAGAACCACTGAGTATAACATAATATAACAGCGGTGTGAGCGTGTGCGTGCACCCTAATTGCTTTTGTCATTAATAGACGCGAATACTTCTTAGCCGGTGTATTGTACAATTAGTAATAATGATGTATAATTAGCCCGTGGTAATGTGTAATGTATAGTTGTTTGTGTGCGTGTGTGTGGCCTACATGCATATGTACATTATACAGGGTGCTCCGGTTATAATGAGATTTTAATGTAATATGCTATTGCTTAGTGGTATAGTAATAAATATGTTGGGTATTTTAGAAAATTATAACTTTTGCTGGTGCGTTTCCTTGTTTGAATTATCTGTTAAGTGGATTGTAATGACATATTAAAATAAAAATGTGTTTATGTGAATCATCTTTACAAAATTCATCTGGTTTTACCTTAATTTTGACATTTAATACAAGGAAGGATTCATTCTCGACAGCTATAATTGAATGAAATGCAGCTTCTTTATATAATAATATGATGATTTTTATATAATAATCTAAATTAAGATACTTTTTTAACAGCACTTAGGAGAAAATAAAAAGCAAAACAAAAAGTGCATGAACTCTGAAGACGCTACTGAGCTGAGCTTAGCTATATCATTAAAAACATACAATGTCGCCATCGTGATTCAGTGGGGGTATGGAGAAATGCACGTGACAATTATGACTTCAAATCTGACTTGAATACTCCGTTTATAATTAAAAAGCAGCTGTTTAAAGACTCTTCTAATTGTTGCTTTGTTGTTTCAATCAATCAACACGTAATGTCGCTTAATTGTAATTGGAGAAATATGTTATTATTTTATGTTCTGTATGCCAACCCTATTAAATAAAGAAAATACGTGAAAAGAAAAAATAAAAAACAGCCCGAGTACGTCATGGCGCAGTTGAGCAGTATGTGTCTGTAAATACAATTTTTGGGAGTTCCACTCTGATCTGGGGATATGAACTATTATCATGTCCTCGCTTTCGTATACAAAGTGCGGCATTGACATCCGCTACAACACACATCTTGATAATGATTCAAAAATAAGTAACAAAGTGCCTTATCACTAAACCTCTGACCATTCTACTAAACAAAAAAAAAATCTACTGAAAAGAGAAACAAAACAGCTTATTCTACCATAAAATATCCACACCAACACCATACCATACTAAACCAACAAGCATAGTTCAACAACAGCCAACAACAAGTTTTTATAATATTAAACTAAAGCCACTGTTTGGATTTTGTACTCGCAGCGTTGTACTCCGGAACAATACCCCGTTGAAATATTCACTGCCGCGACGTGATCATAATCGAGGTGTAATTAGCCGATAATGCATGCGTTAGCCTCGCCGCCGCTGGTTGTTCTCATTTATTCACGAGCCCTGTGAAGGAATGTGCTGTTGTGAATTTAGTAATGGTATGGTGGGTGCGGATCGCTAATTATTTAGTTATTTGTGTGTGACGAATAAAGTTCTGCTTATAACGAATTATATTTTTTTAATTTGATTAAATTATCTAATTCCTTGCAGAGATCATGAAAAATGTTGTATTTAAATGAAAAAAATGTTGTAAATATAGACAAATATTACAATTTATAAGGGTAGCGGAACCGAACTCGATCCTCTTGGAAATACATTGTGTAATTTTGATATAATTTTCACTATCCACACATACAAAGATCCTCTCCGTTTCCAAAAAGAAGAAACCCAAAAACATTAAAAAATAATTTTAAAAACAAAAACCGAAATTTTGCTTAAATTGATAATAACGAGCAACTTATAAGCAATCAATATTGATATAAATTACTCGAATACACGTTTTCACGACGTGCCATGTATATGTAATTGGTGTCCTTGCATACATTTAGAGAGGCCATAAGATGATTCACGTCTAAATTAATACTATATTAATGTTAGCATCATGGCGACGCATAAAAGTAAAAGTAAATGAATTGCCCATAATACGGAGGGCATGGACCTGGCTTGTAAAATTGTCGTTGGCTCTTTTGGTGTGGGGATATTATTTTATTTTGATTGTTAACGCGTTAGGTTTATTATTTTTTAAAGTTTATTTGTGGATTAATATTATTTGAAATCAGTTAGTTATTTTTTTATTAATATACTTATTACTTTTATTATATTTTTTCCTCGACTTTCCATTTTTTCATTTAAACAACTACGGAAATGCGGAGCGGAGCAGCGGAGCTTAACGCCACGCTTCGCCTTGTTACCAAAATGAAGAAATTAAAATATTAAAAAGAGTGGGAATCGAAACGACAACCGTCACGTTTATAGTTGCACGCTTGTGACATTGCGCCACGATGACCTCTAATTCTAACACCTTAACTTAAAATTATATTTTTATATTTAATTGTTAATAATTAATGAAAACAAAGTGGATGACATCTGACACTCAATGAATCACGATGGTTGTGGATTCGATTACAACTCAAGAGTAAGAAATATTTTTATTTTCTCAGCTCTCTTTCTGGTAAGACGTAAGAAATTAAATTAGAAATTCAGATAAAAGGTAGAAGACAGCATGTCTTAACTAGATTATTTTATCTACCCTATTCGTTCATCATAATACAGTATTACAAACAAAATAGTGAGGTCAGTCGTGGCGCACGGGAACAATGTGTGACCATAAACCGACCGGTTGTGGGTTCCCCACTCGAGGAATAATATTATTTAAATGTAAATTTCCATTTCTTCGCTCTGGTGTCGAGGCAAATAGCGGCGTTGAGTTCCGCCACTCACCACGATATGCCTCCAGAATTCGGTGGAAAGTGGGGAACGGAGTATCTTAATACTAGGTTCCCTCTGCCTACCCTGCTGTGAGCGGTATACTGCGTAAAGCTGATAAACAAATTGTAAATAAATATATTCACTATACGTTTAGCGCTATGTAAAAAATGTCAAACATTCGTCCAGTACCCGGTAAATGTTAAAAAGCAAATTAATATTGGCATTTCCTACCAAATACCAACGAGTACTTACTAAGACTTTTTGTAATTGCTCTAAGCCTTGCTTCGAAGTGCGGAAACACAGTTTTTATCATAACACGCGAACATGATTTTTGTAATTATATCTTAATTAGATTTAAATACAATTAATTTAATAAAATTGTAGCATTATATTTTTTTTTATGAAATATAAGATATATATATATATATTAAATAAAACGCTGTGGCAAAGTAAGACTATTAGAGAGATGTCGATGTCACTTTGATACTCTACCAAATGAGAGCGGATTCGTTCTCATATCAAATACATTGAAAAAAAACCTAAAAAGCGTGGGTTCATATCCAGCGTTAAAAAAACCCGTAAAATTATAAAATAACCAAAACACAATCGTCATATAAGAAATTACGGTAGTTTTATTAACGAATAGGTATTAAATTTATATAACGCGACAAGTATTGTAATATAATTACATGGAATATTCATTATAATAACATTTTTATTTGCATACGCTAATAATGTGGTATTATGCATAATTAAAATCATATTAATTGCGTAAGGTTGAAAATGTCATGCATTATAAAAATTTACAAGGACATTTTTGTGTGAACACTCTGAAGTTTAATATTAAATCTTAGTGGTGGAGGCCGTCGTGGCGCAGTGGGGCAGCGTTTGACTGCAAACTCGATGGTTTTGGGTTCGATTCCCATTCAGGATATTGAGTATTTTTAATTTATTTTTATTTCCTCACTTCGGGGGTAACGCTTGCTACTATACTAAACTAAACTAAACCCTAGTCCTAAGTTCCGCGACTCGACACTGAATGATTTTGAGATTAGGCGAAAGCTATCAAAAAGAATCTATATCTTGGTAGTTAAACCTTTTAAAGATTAAGATTTTCTATTAAAACTAATTAATATTTCAATAATATATTTAAGATTACATATCGCCGGACTTCCTAAAGTCACGGAGGCCTAACACACTTTTTATATCACTACACTATGTATAGTTTGTATATCACTGCGTGATTAAAACCTAATACTACACTACTTCTTGATAGACTTAAGAAATAAATATATACATAATATAATTAATATAATTTTCAATATATGATTTTTTACCCGTGACTACTATATGACAACATTGCCACAACAGAAATTCAAAGATTTACTTATTCAAATAGACTTTTGAATAAAACCAAGTAATGTTTAATTGTTTGTTTGTTCCATTTGAGATCATGTTATATTTATTATTTTCATTTCCTCGCCCTCGTATAGAGACAGCGAAAGTCTTAACACTAGGTTGTAACTAGCTAGCTAACAGAGCTATTGTAACAGAGTCTAAGTAAAAAAAAATTGAATCGTCGTACTAACATGTCGCTGCCACCAGCTCGAAAGGCATCCTCACTGAGAACTACCAACAAATTCAACAGTTGCTTTTTCCAATAAAAGTAGTTCCAAGTATGAAAAATTCGTAAAAAAAAATCATAATCAAAGTAGATACCAAGGCTTTGGAACAGGTTTATCAAATAATAATTATAGGTAAAAAGCTAGACATTTGATGATTCTCGTCTTAAGCAGTTACGACTCAAGTAATTACATCGTTCGTAATTATTACTCCCCACAAGATCGCTAATTAGCGTACATCGATTTTAATTATTATTGAAATTTTATATTTATATTTGTAGATTATTATTATATGTAAGTATGTAAAAAAGTTTATAGATCGGTATGTGTAGTGCAGGTTCGATGGAATTTAACGTTTCATTGATCTTTGTGAATACGTTTTTTGTGTGCAATTTTTTATAGGTATTTTCTTATCACATTCTTTAATATTGTTCTATATAAATATTATATTTATTTTCTTGGATTCCAACATATGAGCATGTAACTCCCAAAATATATTATAAGCTACTGTTAGAGGACTACTAAAGACAAGACCTACTTACTATATTAAGAGACTAGTCTAGACTAGTAGAAATTATAGGAAATATTTAAAAATATCAATTTTGTTTAGCGTAAACAACAAAAGGCTTCATATTAATTTATCTATATATATTTTCTAATAAGTTCGTAAAATTCATATCAAACGATAAGAAACTTAAAATCGGGCTTAATCAGTAAAGTAAAGTGTATAATTCAAATATATTCAACATCTGATCCTGAAATCGAACTCACGACCAGCGTTTACAACCAAACGCTATTAACTCCACCACTGGCCACTCCTTTTAATATTAATAGAATAATAATTATTTCACGATGACCGAATGCGTACGGAACTCCAAAATTAGCTTTGAATGCTATAATAAGTGATTGTTAATAATTCAAATGTTATAAGGTCACGTATAAATTATAGATTGATTTCTAATTTATTGGTTAATTATAAAACTTATTACGTTCTATACATTATTTTTTTTTTCATCACGTGTCGGAATCTTGTGAAATAAAAGATATAATTATTGAATATTTTTATAATCACTTTATGGTTGAAGTTGTAAGGAAAAGTTGTAAAGATTACCTAGTACATTTAAATATTATATATACAGTACGTTTTAATGGTAAAAAACCATATCTATCAAAAAGGTGTAACAATTTTAAAAAAATAATAAAAAGGAGAGTATTTAGCCATAATAATAAGATAGTGATACCAAAAAATTATATTTGTTTTTCTGTGAACAAAATACACACATACACAAAGTAACTGAACGCCGCAATTCTTCAAAAACAATTCAGGAATTATTTGGCTAGTTTTTACAGAGTTATTATAATTTTCCAATTTCATGCAAAAACTACTGATCAGAATCGGATGTAAGTTTTGTTATATAGCTTCAATTTATAAAAATATATAATTTGGCTATATATAAAAAGATACAAGAATATCTTCTTTTGTCGGTGAAGCCGTTGAGGTCACTAGTAGAGGACATAACGGAGAAGTGCTTACAAATATTGCTATTCTTACTCTGGAAAGTCCCTCCGTTGTTTATACATCACATGGGAGGTGCCGCGGGAATGTACGTGAACTTATTAAGGAAAACTAAGTTTATTTTCGCTAATGTCGTTGTATCGAGCGTGACATATGCAAATTGTATGGGTTTTCAGTGGATTGCTTTGTTTTGTGAGGAATAACCTTCATTATGGAGAAACCGTGTGCGAAATTTTACTAAGAATATTTTTAGTATTGTGAGCTTACGGAAAAAGCTTAGTTTATTTTTGTTTGTTACTTTGTCATAGTGTGTCCCGATGACTTGTTCTTTTTAGAGTTATTTCGCTAAATGGCAGAAACAGAATCCTTACTGATTTGTCGTGTTTGGTTGTTCGTCCGTATATCAGTATTTTTTTGGAGTAGAGGGTTAGTGACAAAATTCGACATCAACTGACTATTGTAGGAATCATATACAAAATAATTAAATCACTCTTTTACTCTTTGAGTCACAAAGTAAAAATAATCAGAGTGACTTTTAGGTTATCGTGGCGTAGTAGCACTAGCGCGCTACTGTAAACGCGACATTAGTGAGTTCGATTGCCACTTGAGGGAATGAAATATTAAATATTTCATTTCCTCGCTCTGGTAACAAGAAAAAGCGCAGCATTGAATTCCTCCACTTACATTTATTATTTCTAGATTTCGCTGAAAAATTCGCACCAGAAGTCTTAACTCAACAATTGCTCCCAAGTTCCCTCTGCGTACATCCCTGTGTACAGAATATAGCATAAAGCTTAAAAAAACAAACAAACAAACCCCCTGTACAACATTAAAGAAAACGATTCACCATAGAACTTGGCGCTAAGTAATTTGATTACACACAACTTGCAGTGTCGTAATAGTGTCTGAGTAGAGGCCGGACTGAGCTATTAAGGAGGGGAAATTAGTGCATTATTGACTGATTTCCCTTTTCAACTAGCTGATCGACGGCAGCCGGCTTTCGATTTAAAATACGGAATTTAGTACATTAGCGTTCAGCGATTACGTTTAAGGGAACACCCTGTGTTTTGATTTAATGGTGATGTGTGTTTGTATTTAAATTATATTTACTTTTATGTAAGTATAGAGGCCAGTCGTGGCGCAGCGGCACAAAGTGTGACTGTAAAACCGGCTGGTTGTCGGTTCGATCCCCACTCGAGGAGATGAAATATTTACTTAAATTTATA
>DWAN01003416.1:0-13478 GCA_018230445.1 Heliconius hewitsoni
TATATATATATATATATATATATATATATATATATATATATATATATAGCAAAAATGCATATTTCGACATTATAAAGGTAATAAAAATTAATAGAATACTTCCGGTTAATCTAAAATGAAAAAAATTGGCACCTAGCATCTCACAGGTAGTATTTTAGGAAAAAATCTAAAAACTATACACTTGTGGTTAAATTCTAAAAAGTTAAATTTTGGCATTAAAGCTGCCAGTTCAGGTATGCTCTCGGAGTAAGCTAAGCTAAGCTAAGCTTGAATTTTAAGAAAAAGCTAGAGACCTGGAATTTTTGTACGGATCTCTCAGTGAGCGAGTCCTGCTCGCGCTTGTCCGGTTTTGTTACAAGTCACAAGATAATGATTAATATATATTAATTATTACAAATAATTTCAGAGTAAAATATGGAGAGAATTTACCAAACAACTGGTTGGAATTAGTAGAAAATTGTCCTCATATTGTGAAAGACAGAGTTGTGAATGGTCTTTTAGTACTGTTACCTAATAATGAGGTAAGTAATTTTTTTTATCTACAGTATCATTAATAAAATATAAATAAAAATCAATAGTTTATTTTTAATTGTTACAATTTATTTATAATTTTAGGAGGTGAAATTACCATTGATCGAGACCATAACACTTGACAATACAATAGACAGTGAATTACCACCATTACAATTTCCAGAAAAAGACTTTTGGAATGTATTCATAACTGTGGCTAATTCCACCCTTGAAGTCTGGCTTAGAATAATAGGACCACAATATAGTGTAAGTGTTTTTTTAAGTTATGTAAACTATTAAGATAGTGGTATTGTTCTTTGTAAGTTAATTTAAAATTGTGTAAATAACAGATTTTAATTTTTTAACTCAGGATGCTTTTGAAGTCCTCTTGGCAGACATGGCCGCTTATTATGATCACGGTGGTACTTCAGTGCATAAATCTATGATTATAAAAAATGCTTGGTAATTATAGTTTTTAATAGTACTTTTAATTGAACTATAATTTACGACATTATGGGAAATTCAACAAAATAAATTAATTTTTTTTTTTCATTTTTGTGTATTATAATAGTATATTTAAATTTGAAATATTATTATATGAAAATAACTTGCTTTACATATTGTCAAAAATAAGGTATGCTGTAAATTTGGACGACGGTGGATGGCAACGAGCGAAAATATTAGAAATCGATGACGAAAAAGCGACCGTGTTCCTCGGAGATCACGGAGACGACGACGGCGTCCCCTTCGCCAAGATCAAGATCCTGGAGCCGCAGTTCCGGAAGTTGGCGGCGCAGGCCATCCTGTGCCGCCTCGACGGCTGCGAGGAGTTGGCCGCCAGCGACGCCGGCGCCGCCCTGGCCGCGCGCCGCCTGCCCGGCGAGGTGCTGGTGGCCGCGCCCGGCCCGCGCGCCGACCCCACCGACCCCGCCGTGGCCGTGGTGCTCTACGACACCTCCACGTCGCGCGACCTCAACCTCAACACCGAGCTGCTGCACGACTTTTGCATCGCGGGCGCCTTCTCCGTCACGCAGAAGCCCTGCGAGGTCAAGGTGGGCTGCGTCACGGACGAGGGCCGCGTGTGGGTGGCACGTGCGGGCGGCGCAGACGCCGTGCGCGCCGCGCTGGCGCTGCTCACGGCGGGCCCCTACCGCCGCCCGCTGCCGGCCGCGCCGCACGCGCCGCCCGCCGCGCCCGGCGCGCTCTACATCGTGCGCACGCTGGCGGGCGACTGGGTGCGCTGCGCCGTCATCAGCGGGCTGGACGGCGAGGGCACGGTGCGCACGCAGCTCGTGGACAGCGGCCTCATCCTGCGCGCGCCGCTGTCCTCGCTGGTGCCGCTGAGCAGCTTCTCGCCCGCGCTCAACGCCTACCCGCACCAGGCCATGCAGGTGCGACTGGGCACGGCGGAGCGCGCGGCCAGCAGCATGGTGGCGCGGCTGCGCGAGATGCTGCTGGGCGTGCGCGTGCTGTGCCGCGCGCAGCCCGCGCCCGCCGGCGCCCCGGCCGGCGCGCCGCACGTCGAGCTGTTCGTGCGCCTCGGCCCGCAGCACATCCTTACCTCTGTCAACAACTCGATACTCATGGAGTATGAATGCCTACAGCTGTTAGTATCATATTTTTATATATAATCAATTATAAAGTGAAACATTCTAGAAGAAGCTTAATATATTACTTATTAATTATTACATGATTAAATTTTGCTTTGATAGTTTTACACATCAGAGATTACTGATAGACAAAAGCTATGCATCTATTGCCATTCGGTCAAGTTCAAATACGTTAGTCACATATGCTCAATTTAAAATATACTTAAATTCAAAAGCACATTTTTCCAGTGTTTGTAGTACAGGATCTAATCACAAAACAGGTGCATGTTGTCCTATCCCATTATATTCTTGTAACCTACTTTGTAAAAGAAAATAAGCATGTTAGTGGAATCTGCTTACAATTAAAGTGTGTTTGTTACGCATAGATTTGTATTCATGATTGGTTTCAATGCAACGGATTAAGTTTATTTAGAGCGTGACCGCGACTTTCACTGCGCCAGCGTATCAACGGTATGAACGGGGTCAGTGAACTGACGACCATTGACCTCAAATTGTCTGCTTTATACTAACAATATTCGTTTATTGCTTAATTTTTATAACAATTCAATTATTGTTATTTATTTTATAGTTATACACAGTATAAAGTTTCAATGATTGTGGGTTCAAATTACAATTATGGGAAGAAATATATTGAATAAAATTCCGCAAGTGATTATACACTTGCCTCTAGAACAATTCAAAATTAAAGTAAAAATAATATTGATAATAGTGCGTGAGTTTCTTGTCGGCTCTTCTCAGCAGAACAGCTTTCCGAGCCGGTGGTAGCTTCCTGTAGGGCTGACACTTAGTTAAAAATTTCATATAGTTTGACCTGGTAGTCGTGGGACGCGGTTTTAATCCCTAAACCGGAATATTACTGATTTGTTCATATTTATTACAGCCATTTTGAATCTGAAGATTGAACTTCAAAATACAAAATGCCATGTATAGTTATTGAGTGACCCCCGTTTTATGATTTTTTTACTTTCCTATTGGGGTATACTACCTATTTTTTAAAAATATCTAAAAATATATTAAAAAAAATAACCAACTTCTGTAAGAAAAGGATCAATAAAGAATACGAAAGCGAAAGTTTGGTTAGGTTCTGATTACGGGATCCGGTTGAAACTGAACAAGTTTTTTTTTAAATATAATAATCTGTAATAGTTACAAGGGAAAACATTGTTAAACTTGGTGTCAGAAGTGAGATTCCTCAACGTTGCATTTCTTTTCAACCAACTTCAAAAAAGGGAGGTTCTCATATTCAACCTACTTGAAGTAGTAGAAGTATAAAGAAGAGATTCCCAATTCGCCCGAAAATTGTTGTTATGTATGTTCTTGTCAATATACCAAAATTTTAGCATGTATTATAATATCTATCTAGTTAAGTTTGAAGTTTTACATAGAAGAATCACTAACTTGAGAAGCATCCTTTTAAGGCCTATCCATCACTAAAATATATATTTTTTTAACAAAAAGGAAAACCGATTCAAACAACGAACCAAACGGTAAAAAATAATTTTACATAATATACTTTGATTTTGTTGAACAGAAATAATAAAAAAAAGATTTTATAATTTTGTGTGTGTCAATACTACAATACGTTAACAGCCTTAGTACAATATGTTTATTTTATCATCAAAGAAAGGCTTTTTTACAAATTTGAATTCTGTGAGGCTAGTTGTTCTCGGAAACAAATACTTGAAATATTGTTTAACTTTTTTTAGATATTTTAAAAAATTGATTAATTACTCCACTGGGATAATTGTAAAAAATCATATTAATAATAATCCTACTTACTAGCATTATAGACAGAGGGAACCTGGAAACTTAGTATGAAGGCACTCATTTCCCATCAAGACTTCCGTTTTCTACTCTTCTCCAAATTTTGGAGGCATGGCGTGTTCAGTGGCGGAGCTCAACGCCGCGGTTTGCCTCGTTACCAGAGTGAGGAACTGAAAATATTTAACCCCGGCTCATGCGCCGTCTTCCTTCTCGTTATGTGATCTGTGGTATGCAACAGGGGCAAAGTCCAAGAGGAGGAAGGGGAGAGCGAGTCTTCGAAACACCTAGAAGCGCTGCACAGGAAGAAGGAGCGCATATTCCGGACGGCGTCTTCGGGCGCGGGAGGGGGCGCGGGCGCGGGCCTGGAGCGCGGGGAGCTGCCGCCGCCCGCGCTGCCCGCGCCCGACGCCTGCCTCGACGTCTACGTCGCTATGGCTGCCAACCCATGGAACTTTGTTGTGACTATATTTTTTTATTTCGTTTTCTGTTTTTAAAGTGTAAACCCATACTCTAAATCGGATTTTTTTTAAAGAAACATTACAATTTGAATGTACTGCGTCTCTAGGAAACCATCAGCTCTCTGACCACTCAGCCATACATTCTAATTGAGTTACATGGATATTCTTTTACACTTATAATAATTATTACTTATTTATGTTGTTACCATCTCTGCAGATAAAATGCTGTTTATTGAATATTTTACAAGGAAATAAAATATAATTACATTGTTTTTATTCATTTCTCTCTCTAATAGTACAAAGCATAGTGTCAAGTTTTCACTAAATATGGAATGTCTTGAACACAGACGGAAAACAGAAAACGGACACTCAGTTTGCACTTAATTTTCATTCTATGCCCTATAAAAAACATTGAGCGCAGTCTCGGTATTATGTGACTTTTAATTTAAATAAAATATTAAACAATAGCAAGTTAAACAAGAACTTTATACACTAAGCAAAATTTAAATAAGCAATTTGTGTACGGTTGTAAAATAAAATACGATTGAATCTCACTATTTTGGCACTATTACAGTACTGGATTAAAGAAAATTTTAGATTTATGATATGATTAGATTACTGGATTTGCTTAACAAACCACATTATAAAAAAAAAATCATGTTTTTTGTGTAACATACACATTGGTTTTTTTTTCTAACTGTAACATATCTCATACTATTTAATTAAATTGTTTTAAAATAATCCTTTTACTAAACATCATACTTGATGGTGTTATGAACATTTTATAAAGCCTTTGTTTAAAAATTTTCTATCTCATGTTTGTAATAATTATAAATGACACTCGAAAATAACGTTTCGACGTATCACAGTGCCAGATTAGTGACGTTGTACTTACTCTATTTAGAAAGGAAAGTAACACAAAATTAAAATAATTTCAATATATTTTTATTATTTAAGGTGCAGCCAAATAACACGAGATACACTCTTCAAACAATGATGGCGTCATTGCAAGTAGAGTGCCCTAAAATACCAGAGTCCGATGCTCCCACTAACCCCAGTAAGGGCGAGCTTTACACAGCCTATTATGATAAAGATGACTCTTGGTACAGGTGAGTTTGATGACAGTTTTAGAATATTTTATTAAAAAAATATAGTATTTTTTTATAGGGCCGTCGTGGCGCATGTGCATAAGCGTGTGGCTGTAAATGCGATAGGTTTAATTTCCACTCGAGGAAATGAAATGTTTAGTATTTTCATTTCTTCTCTCTGGTGTCGTGGTAAAGAGCGGCGTTGACTTCCGCCATTCCGTAGAAATGAGTAACGGAGTGTTTTAACATGCTTATCCCTCTGCCTACCCTGCTGTGTGAGAGAAACAGCATGAAGCGAAAAAATATATAGCTTTACGCTGTATCTCACATATAACAGGCAGGCAGAGGGAACCTAATGTATAAGATATTCCGTCGAGAATTTTCGAGACATTGCGTGTTAATTAGCGGGACTACACGTCGCGCTTTGTCTTGTGACATGAAACTTAATTTTATCTTTGACTTTTAATATGTCATTGAAAGAAATGTTCACCCCGCTAAGCGATCGTATATCTACGATACCTTATGTTATATCGGGTAAAAAAGATTTTTTGTAGGGTAAAAGTGTGATTAGGATCAATCAAGTAAAGTTTAGAGTTCGGACGTATTTGTTACTAACCTTATTGTAAATCGCACTTCTGCTTAGAGAGCAGCAGCGCAGAAATCCCACAAAGAATATCTCCCAATTAAGTTAAAATGCCGTAAAAAATAAACTGTTGCTTTAGATTTTGTCGTCTGTAGTGAACGAGTAAGTCTGTAGTGAAGTGCATGATGTTTGTTTTTGTTTTACTTCGTTTTGAAGAAAATTAGTTTAATTTGTTAAATTAATTTGTCTTTAAAACTAAATGTGAATGGAATGTAACTAACATTTTAATCATTGGAAGTATCTTTGACAGCTAAACTGTACTGTTTAGCTCCAAAATGTGGTAAGGTTCTAGTTGTACGTAGATTGGTTGTATAAAAACTGAGATTTTGAAGCATAAAATTTTATTATTTAAACAAAAAATTGTTATACATATCAACCGAAATGAACTAGTGCAAAGTTAACAAGTTGCTAGTTTCTCAACGGTTTGGGTGCAGGGTGACGGTCGCGGGCGCGGTGTCGGCGGAGATGGTGTCGGTGTACTTCTGCGACTACGGCGACTTGGCGCTGTTCGCCACCGCGCAGCTGCGGCCCGTGCCCGCCGCCGCGCCGCTCGCGCGCTCGCTGCCGCCGCAGGCCCTCAAGGCGCGCCTCTACGGTACGCTGAGATACTCCGTTACCGTTAACACTTTCCGTCGCTTTATGGAGACATTGCTAGTTGAGTGGCAGTGGAACTCTGCCTCCCTTTGCCTAATAAATATTAAATATTTTATCCCTAAAGTTAAAAAGTTAAAGGCAGACCGCCTTTTGTGCGTCAATTGTTTTATTTATTTTTTCTTTTTTTTTTGAGGCCAGTCCTGGCGTAGAGGCACAAAGTGTCACTGTAAACCGACTGATTTTGGGTTCGATCCCCACTCGATGAAATTAAATATTTATTTAAAATTTATATTTCCATTTCTTCGCTCTGGTGTTGAGGCAAATAGCGGCGTTAAGTTCCGCCACTTAACACGCAATGCCTCCAGAATTCTGCGGAAAGTTGGGAACGGAGTGTCTTAACATTGGAATGCCTCTGTCACAGCACCGCTAGTGCCCCTGCGCCACTACTGGCTGTTTGACATAACATTATAACCATTTAATTGCTATATTTAAAAAATATATATTTTAAACTACATTTGTTCGTCCATGACATGACATGAATATTATATAGATAATTTTAATATTTATTTATGTCCTGCTTTATGTGCATTAAGAAGTAGAGTACTCTTTTATGATAAAAAATATGTAATTGTTAGTTGTTATTTTAAAATATATTTTTTTGTTCTAAAAATATAGATGTTAAACCTCTTCATCAAGACTGGTCCGTAGAAGACTGTATACGATTCCAAGAGCTGTGTGTTGAACAACAATTTGTGGGTATATGCAAGGAGGTGGGCAAGGACCCGCTGAATCCCAGCGAGCCACTACTGACGCTTGACCTTATAGATACATCCACTGACGAAGATATATACCTTAACAAGCAGCTGGTGGCTGAAGGACGCGCACGTCTCGCCTCTGCACCCACTTCTTAAACTAAGACCCCGATGCTTGTATACTTTTCTTTTAGCACGAGAACATTTATCTTATTGTTGTTTTAGATTCATTTGATATGTTATAATTATTATTTATATCATTAGGTTGCACTTGTTATTTATTTATGAAGATGGTTCGGTAGTTGTTGTTGATTTCCATTATAAAACTTTTAAGTTTATGTTTTAATATTTTTATTTGCCAAAATTTACTAGTAATGTTAATCAAATTAATACTCAATGCTCACGTTTGATTTTGTGAACTAAGAATATATATTAAAGTGCAAGGTTGTCTTATCGCTATCTTAAAGTGTAGCGAAACATGACATATAATTGTAGTTTACTTGTTGCATTTATTGTAAACTGTGAAACACTTTCAGTCATATATGATGAAAACAGGACTGAACAGATCTGATCTCACAATGACATTATATAATAAATCAGTCATATTTTCAAAATTATTCCAGTGGCCAATAATATTATTTCTTAAAACTGTAAGTTTTTGTAAACAGCTGAATAATTTTGTGATTGGTCTAAGAATGTATGTATTTTCAGCTTAACATATTTTAGATTAAGCTAATTGTACTAAATATATATTGTTATGTCTCTTCATGTTACTTGTGATATTATAAAGTTTTGTAGTGACTATCTGATTTCTATTTTATCTTAAAACTTTACCAATTTGTTAATATACCAAAAAAAATAAAATAAAAAAAAAAACAAAAAAATTGATATAAAGACGAGTATGGTAAGACTTATTTACTCTTTGAATACAGACAATGATATCCAATTTAATTAAACTTAAAATAGAGATAATAGGAAACATGAGTAGTTAGTAAAACCATATTTACATTGGTGGTCACAGTAATTATTATCTGTATTTCTCCTGCACTTAAAATAAAAATACAGTTTATCATAAATTATGTTTCATTAATCCCCAATAAAAAAAATTGTTCTTTGAATGTTGATACACATTAAACTGACTAGAATTTAAATTTTTCTTTTATTTTGTTCTAAAAATGCCCTGTGAGCAGACATTATTTTGTACATAAAAAATATATAATATTTTAAACGTTTCCTAGCCTTCCAACCAGTTTTTCACAATTTTAAAGGTAGGATATTTGATTTTATACCACAGTTGTTTTATATCTCCTTATTGATTTTTTGAATTTAATTATGGTAATTTTTAATTTATAACTTAGAAAGGAATGTGTGCCATCAGTCAAGTCAAGTCAAGGTATGACCACGCCAGGTATGGCATTCTTGTTTATACGATTGGTGATAATTACGTATCATAGAAGAACGCGAGAGGAGTATGTGAGACTCGTAACATTGTGACTTAGCTTTTGTTATATTAACGAATTGTAAGTTGGTTTTTCAACTAATTGAGATTTTTTTTACAATTGTCTAGGACAAATTGTGAGTATTAAAACGGTTGTATTATAATTATCTCCTATTCTTATTTGTAGTTTTATCATTTTAAAAAAAATATTATGATCAATTATGTAAATAACTATGTTTTGAAAATGAAACATTTTGATTTCTTTGCTTTGGTAACAAGGCAAAGCTCGGAAAGTGGGGAAAGCGGTGTCCTAAAACTGAATTCCCTCTGCATACTCTGCTTTTTGCGGGATATTAGATACATAGTAAAGGTGTAAAAGGTATCTTTCTGTTTAACCGGGCTAACCTGAACTGATTATTATGAGAATGATAGAATTCTATCACTGAAAGATATAGGGGAGTACAATTATTATTAAAATACACATCAACAGGGACTAGATTAAACTAGAGGATAGTTTTAATATTTCATTTCCTCGAGTGGGGATCAAACCCACAACCAATCAAAGTATAGTCCACTCGAGAGGAAGATACCTAAAAGTAAAAAAAATGCCAAAATCTGCGCAGCCATCTATGATATTAAATGCTATTAATATTTTTTTTTCTTATATATCTTCCATGTACCAACACTGATACTTAATATTTTTTTTATAATTAATAATGGGTTTATCATCACTTAACTTCAAAATCATTCAAATTTGTTCTTGTTGAAAAAAATATTTTTTCTAATTTTAATTAACAGCATAATTGTATTAATTTTTAATATTTTATCTGCTGTAGAAAAATAGTAATAGCATGCTCAAATACCCCCCATTAAGTTTTGTAGATGCTTCTAACAATAATAGCTGTAAAAGCCTCTAAAAAAAATTTTTGTAATGCTTTAGCACTTGGATTTATCTATACACGCTATACATCTTTTTTTTTATAGAAGTGTGCTGATATAGTAGCGTTTAATTATTCAAACATATAAAAGGTTTAGGATAAAAAAATATAAGCAAGACAGTAGAAAATATTTATTTGTGTAGTTCATCAGTTGAAATACCATATTTTTTCTTAAGAGTGTCTAATTCTTCTTGTTTCTTTTCTATGTCTATGCCCTTAAATGCTTTGTTTGATCTATAATATAATACCACTAAATATCTATTGCAAACATTAAATCCAGATAAATGGTCACAGGCATTTTTAGCATCAAAAATGTCTTCATAAACAACAAACGCTGTTCCACGAGTTTCAGGTGTATTTCCACTGCAAGCAATAATTACAAGTTTTTACTAGTACTTTCATTGAAATAATATATATTGTAGACAGAAATAGTAGACTTACACTCTTATTTGACGTATAGCTCCATATTTACCAAAAATATCATACATTTCTTCAGCTGAAATCTTATAAGGTAAATTTCTGATATATAAAATTCTATTGACTTCTGGCGGTAGTCTTACCTGTAATAAGAATAACATTTAACAAATTGTTCTATGCACACATGAGTTATTAGTAAAGAAGTTTTTAATTAAACATAAAACTTACATTTGCCCTCCTTTGCAGTGCTAGCGCCATTTCGCTTTGTATATTATGTTGTTTATTGGAATATACAAAATTACCTTTGTTTTGATCAAATTACGAAATTCCCAAGATCCAAAGCAAATTTCATTTTATTTAATAAATGCTAGTGACAACTGACAATGACAACTTTGAACTAACAAGCAAAAATCAAAGCATAGCGGTACAGATTACAAATAGCCTACCAATGACACAGATACTAGATACGGTAGGAATTTTACATTTCGTTATGGACTTTTATATATGAAAACAATGTTAAAAACCATTGTTCTAAATTACGAAAATAAAACTATTTAATTTATTTAGTAAATTATTAAAAAGATAAATATAAAAAGTCACATGAAAGCTTAGTCACATGAAAGCAAATTCAGATAAATAACAAAAGATTACAAAATTTAAGAAAATATCATGTATAGAAAACAAATGAATATATTTGTTACTTAATAAATATATTTTTTCCTAACAATTGAGAAACTGAACAATAAAAATACAATTCTTTTGCAAGCAAGAGAGGAATGTAGAGGGAAATGTTAGAGTACGTTTTTTTTTAGTAATTAACGTTATTATTATTAAATAATATCCTTAAGAGCAGTAATTGCTTGAAAATCTATACTTTTCTTAAATCAAATGCTTTATTTTTACCAGACTTTTTTTTAAAAGGAGGCTCTTTATTTAACGAATATCTATACTAGAAGAAAGACTAGATTTTTAATATTTTAGATAAAGAAAATTATAATAATATATTTTTTCATGTATAACTAAATCATTATGTGAGAATTTTTCAGCACTACGGCAAAGGAGGAACTTTATTTGATCGATTTGTTTTTTTATAAAAACAAATGATAAAAAATAATACTCGTGTAAAATATGTATATGTATAATTTATGTTATTAATTTTGAATATGATATTTCAATATTTACAATTTAGCAACATGAGAATCTATATCTAATGGTCGACGAGTGCGCCATTTATATATAATTACAATGCTTATAGCTAATAGTAAAAGGAGCATAACTGTAATCCCACACATCGCTAGTACTCCACCACGAAATCTGCTGTCACCTATAAGAGAAAATTTAATAACATTTTACATCTTTATAAATATCTAGCTTACCCACTCATGATTTCGCTTTCTGGAAATACACAATTATTTATTTACTAATTTGAATTTTTTATTTATGATTTTTTTATTTGTGAATTTTATTTATGAATGTATTTAAATAAAACAAACACTAAATATTAAGGGAAGTTTGCCAAAATACTGAACTTGGCTTGAACAAACGTACAGACGAACAGACAAACAGACGAACGGACGGACAGATGGACAGAGAAACATTTTTGTTTTGGGTTCTATTGTATTGATAAATGTTCCTAGTAAAAAAATATCTCATATATGTACCATGTACAGATAGTAATCATAAAGACAAAAACAGAGTGTTGCAATTTAACCTACCATTTGGAATAGTAATTTTTTCAGCTTGTTCATTTGCCATTAGCTTATTAGACAGCCGGGGTAAATATTGAAGCCAAAACGCTACCTCTTTTACTTTTCTACCCACGTTACACTCCGAAAGTTGAGTATTGCATATTTCATGTATGTATGAATCACCTGCTATGTACTTTGGCCATTGTACGTTGTTATCTGGTGACCTATGGATATAAAAGATGTTTAATTCAATCAACACATGATACATTGTATTCCAAGAGCTTGAGATTTACAGTAACGCTACGGCCATACGAGCAAGTTAAAAAATATATTTAACAAAATCATAGAGGTCAATGTTTTATTACATATACATTGTCTCGAAAATAAGGTGGAAAATTGAGAACGGAGGGAGACGCTAAGTTTTCTCTGCTTACTCTGCTTACTAAGTTAAAAAAAACAGTCCGTTAATACCCAAATTTAACGAAATTTGTCAGATATTTTCTAAATTTATTAGACATTTCTTTTTCATTTTGAGACATAGGTCGACGGGCAACTTGAAGCATTAAAGAATCGCCTAGTAGAGCAATTAGTTCAGCTCCATGCACTGCTCCTGTAAATATAGTAAAATTAATTCTTACACTCTTTTTTCTAATAAAAAAAGATAATTAATATTGTTTCCCTTAAATACCTGTAAAGTTAAGTCTTCGACCATTCAAATCTATACTTGACGCGAATGAATAATGATAAACATATAATTGTGATACTCTTCGGGCAAGTCGAGCTGCAAGAAGCGCTACTCCTGCTCCCCATTTTGCTGACGTTTCCATTCTTGCAATAGCTTGGATAAAGTTGAAATTAACTTTCTCATTTGGTATGTATTTTTGAATTCCCAAGAACTCCCACTGAACTATTTGTGTAAGCTGGAAAGGTTTAAAAATTTGTTAGTAAATCATTTATATTCACTACTTAGTTTTTATAAAAACGTAGTATAAAAGAAGTAGAATCCATATTTACAAGAGTCGAACTTTCTAATCGGTCAAGAGATAGCAATTTTAAAAGATTAGGAATAAGAGTAGAAATAGTGTAATCGAAAATATTATCACGTTCTTCCTTTAGGAACTCTTCATACTTGTAACCTGTAATAAAAATATAGGTATATATTTAATTCCGAGCAATAAAATATTATTTAAAAAAAAGATTCACTTCATCACCTTGGTTAATTGCCTCTAAATCAGTCGTTCCTAAAAGAACATCAAGTGAAATTACTGACTTAGAAGAAGATAGCGTTGATGATAAAGTATTCGGTAAATATTGTTCAGATTCTGGCAGAAAATAATCAGGAGTGGGTTGAAGTCCATTTGTCCAATTGGCCTATGGAACAAAGCTAACATACAATAAACTAAATAAATATAAATAAATGAATAGTTTGTATGATTTATGGCTTTCAACAAGATTGCGAAAAGAAAAGTCAGTCATACTATTTTTGAAGAACTAATATTATATATGTAGTTCTCATATATATGTACACATATATATATATATATATATATATATATATATATATATATATATATATAT
>DWAN01003417.1:0-13475 GCA_018230445.1 Heliconius hewitsoni
TTAAAATATTTTACCCTATATGCTGTTCCCGTAAAAGGAGCGCTGACGCTTCCACTCTATATAAACTAACGAAACTTGTGAACTTAAATACATCATCATACTTAAATAATACAAAATTAGACCAACAGTTACCTACACAATGTTAAACTGATTATCTACTTTTTTGAAGTTGGTAAAAAAATTATGGTCCTATTAGTCACCAGCACGCCTGAGCGGGGGCGGCGAGCAATTAATGAAGTAATAAATCGATGCATCACTTTTTCACTGTCATACATTTATATGACTCTGACAGCGATAAAAATACCAATCGTCTTCACGGTATGTCGATTTAATTTGTAATGATCGAATATATAACATTGTTATATTATTTGAGCAATGTAGGCAGAGGGAGCCTAGTATTAAGACACTCCGCTCCTCACTTTCCGCTGAATTTCGGAGGCACTGCATGTTGAGTGGCGGAACTCAACACCGCGTTTTTGTTTCGAGTGGGAATCGAACCCACAACCTGTCGAGTTTACAGTCACACGCGTGTGCCCTTGAGCCACAACTGGCCTGAATTTGTTATATTTGAAAGTGTTATTTGATTGGAAATAAGAACGTTGGTTTTTCTAGCTTCACGCTTTATCCTGTTTATAGCAGGATATCGAATTAGAAAGTAGTGTTAGGACTACGTTCACCAATTTCCTCGCGATTTTGAAAGATCGCGTTTAAAGTGGTACAAATCTATGGGTGAAAATAACTTAAAGATAAACCACGACTCGATGATCCCACGATCAAATATCGAAAGTGAAACATCGCATATCGCAAGTGACTACATTGCTTTTGAACCTATTAAGTAGGGATTTTTTTTTTTCAAAATAAAAAAAATGCTATTTATCCGTTTTTTAAAGGTACATGTAATCGAAAAACACCTTTTGTAAGTAGTTCAATACAGCAAGTATAAGAAATTTGAAATTTTTCACTTTCGAAGTTTAACGCCGAACTATCACGAGTACAGATTGTCCCACAATGCCACGGTGGCTTATATAAAAGTACAATTTCCCAAAGAAAAAAATATCATATCATATATCAATAAAGGTATCATTATTTTTTTTACTGGAGCACGGATGAAATTAACTCATTTCTCCATGTAGGAGTCGAACCTGCAACCTTGCAGACGGTCTTACATGCTACATTTAAACATTCAAAAATTACAACTGTGCTATAAGAGTGTAACACAAAAAGCAGTTCTCTACTGAAAACAAAAGCAATAAAAGTTGTAACAACATGCGATGCGGTCACGATGCGTCACTCTGAATAGCTGTATGCGGTCACAGGACAGTACTAAATGAGTTATATACACAAATGTAACTGTATTTAGTCGTAGGTTTCGTTCCTGCTTGGGTACTTTTTTATAGGAAAACGGGAGATGAGATATATACTATGTTATAATTTGTTTTTCAATAAAAACCTACAAATTAATAATAAATATAGTAAATATATACCAATTACAACTTTTAAACTATGCGATGGTTGTGGGTTTGATTCCCATGTTTTAAAGTGAATTAATTTTGTTTTCTCGGTCTGATAATAACAAGACATAGCGCGGCGTTGAGTTTCGCCACTCAACACACAATGTTTCTAGAATAGTAGTAGTGGTAGTGCGCGGTGAACGAAGTGTCAAATCTGCCTAAATATTTTGAATATTAAAAAACTCTTGGCTTTATGGATATCGCAACACATTTTTTTAATTTCACGCAGTATCCTGCATATACCAGAGGAGGCAGGAAACCAAAGCAACTAGTGTTAAGAAACTCCGTTCCCACTACGACAAATTGAATATGAAGATATTTAATTTTCTCTGCGCCTCGAATGGCCTCCACAAAAATTCAGGAACAAAATATATCAATACAAAATTTAAATTTAAATTAAATTAGCTTCACACTGTATCCCATACACCACAGAACCATTGCGTGCTGAGTGGCGGTACTCAACGCCGCCCTTTGTCTCGACACCAGAGCCAAGAAATTAAAATATAAATGTAAACAAATATTTCACTTTCTCGAGTGGGGATCAAACCCACAACCAGTCGATTTTACAGTCACACTTTGTGCCCCTGCACCACAACCGGCCGGGTATTAAAGAATAAAAATCTTGTAATTGAATAGATATTTAAAATTATATTCGTTTCCCACCACTTAGTCTTAAGCTATGTGTTTAACCATTTCTATATTTGCGTTACAAAGGTTCGTCAACTTCTAAACACGCTAATAGTCGCCATTTCGCAATTTACAAGCCCTTTGTTCGGTGACCACAGACCGCTAGGTCGAGCTCGAGGTGTTGTAGACCACTGCGTATGCGGTCAAGGAACATTTATGATGCGTTTTATTTGTCATAAACCTGAAACGCAACGCACGAATTGCAGGTTCGATTCCCAGTCGAGGAAATGACAACAAGGCCATCAAATGTGTCGAAAATTCGACTGAAAGTGAGGAACGGTGTGTGTAGGACTTTAGTTGATCACTAGGTTTACTTTGACTGCCCTCTAGTATGCGGGATACATTGTGAAATAAAAAAGAAAAAAAAATGATGAATGTAGCGGGATTTAAATCCTTGTCCTCTTAAACTACACGTCCAAAACCTCGATTCGATTATTCTATAAAATTACATTTGCTATTTTAAATAATGTTATTATAACTTAAATCAGTAATAACAATAAATATACGAAAAATAATTAATAATTAATAATGAAAAACAAGTTTTACATGCGGCTTCACCCACCTGGTCAAATTATTTTTTTAGCTTTACGCTGTATCCCGCACGTAGCAAGGTAGGCAGAAGAAATCTGGGAACCTAATGTTAAGACGCTCGGTTCCCATTAGAACACTTTGGTTGCACTCTTTCCGCTGAATTCTAGAGGCATTGCGTGTTGAGTGGTGGTACTTAACGCCGCGCTTCGCCTCGTTACCAGAGCGAGAAAATGAAAATATAAAATAATTCATTTCCTCGATTGGGAATCGAACCCACAGCCCTTCGCGTTGGAAGTCGCACATTTCTGCTCCTGCACTTTTGATTCTTACTAAGCAAGTTGTAGCGTCTAACTACGCAAAAACAATTTTTCAATTCGAGCCAGAAGTTCCTGAGATAAGAGCGTTCAACCAAACAGTCTTCAACTTTATAATGTTACAATACATATTACAATACACATTTAAGTACTATAAAAACATCTAAAACACATAAAAAAAAGAGGAAACACTCCATACATTTAGATCAATATTGAACTAAATTAAACATTAACTATATGTTTTTATTTACCATAGGTATCGTCAAAGTTCGCCGTCGCCCTACCTAGAAACAGAAAGACAGTCGTAAAGCATATTACAACTAAAATTATCAATTTCATTGGAAAATCTTGTTAAAATATAATATAAACTGTTTAAAATTTTATTATTATACATAAAATATAATATGAATCGAATTTCTAATTTCTAATTAACTTACTCGTATACTAAAATTTTAATACCATTCTTGATATTAATTATTATTTCTTAAGTTAGATTCTTATACCTTTCTTCTTAACCAATTTACTTTATTATATTAAATTGAGATATTAAAAGGTCACCTTTAACGTTGTCATAGCAACGGGAGATGCCTAACTGCGTGCAATGGTCATAGGTTCAAATTGAAATACCATTCGAAATACTTTTCCCATTGTCTAATTTAGCGTTGCATTTAGATAAGCAAACTCACGTCACGTCACGCTATTTCTCGTACTATGAAGGTACTGGCTTGACACTAGATTCTCTCTGCTTGCGAGATAAAGCGTGATTATGCAGGTTAAGGCATGAGTCTAAAATACGTCTATATTTACGATAAAATAAAAACATAAAATATTGTAAGTTTTTTCTGCTTTACTTCAATGAAATCAACTTGAAATTATAACACGATTGTAAGTACTAGAGTTATCAAGATTGTATGCCATAGAAACTTGTTTAACAACCCTAATCGTGGATTCATATTTATAAAATAATAAAGTATAGGCACTTTCTGACGTACTGCTTGAGCTGTGTAGAACAAACTATACATTTAGAGATGATATAATATAAGAAAACGTTTTTTTTATTAAATATACATTTTTTTTATTAGATAATACTGGATTTACCAAATCCAATTAAATTAAAATACTATATTACAAGCTTATAACTTAAATTTGTATTATATCACAATTGAATGTTGATGTCATTTTAATGGTATTTTTTGGCAATTTGATGATGGATATTATTGGGCACTTTACTTGACTCATTTTTTTTGGAAACCGCAGCGGCATACCGTCTTGACTGAAAACGCGACGGTTGTTGGTTAGGTTCACACTCTGAGGAATGGATTATTTTCTTTATCCTTGCTCTGTAGCGAGAAAAAGCAGGGCATTCTACTCAATAAATAATGTTTTAGAGACTAGGGTACAGCTTGAAGCTTGTCAGAGCAAAATCGGAAGCAAAACGGAAATATTTCATAACAAAAGCTGCCTAATAAAATTCTAATTTACAACCATTGCATATACAAATATAACATTTATATTAATTTTGAACTAAATATACTAATTCAATATAATTTTCTAATAATATTACAGACCGACGTTAAGTTCTATATTAAAACGTTTTCAAATTAATAACACAATATATTTAAAAAAATATATGTATGTATGAACTACTCGATGCCATTTCTACTATTCAATAGTCGCGCGGTCTGACGCGGTCGTTGACTCCCCCCGCTGCATCGCAATACTAGAGGTACCTACGTTTGAGATCTTCAAACATTTCATATCTCAAGACTGAACTAAAGACGTTATTACTTGAGATGAATTGCTTCTTAAAGCTTATTTACTTTTAAATAATTATATAGCGTGCTATATACCGCATATAACAGGGTAGGGTAGAGGGAACCTAATGTACAGTTTTCAATATATTGTGTTTCGAGGGGCTTATGCTAACGCAGCGCTTTGTCTTGTTACTCAGCGAGTAAATACTTCATTCCCCCAATGTGGGAATCGTATCTACAACCGTGGTACAGCCAGACGCTGTACCACTGCTCCATCATCATTAGTGGAAAATGGAGTGTCTTTACATTAAATTCTCGAATTCCCGATAATAAGAACGTGACAAGAACCTTAAGTAGTAACGTTTCATAAAAAAATCATTAAGAAAAATATATTTCGCTTCACGCATTTCGCTTCGCTTTATCTCACATATAGGCTAGGCAGAAGACGCCAAGAAACTCAGTGCCACACGCACTGCCCAATTTTCAACAAATTGCATGTTAAGTTGCGGAACTCTGACGCCGCGCTGTGTCTTGTTATCAAAGTGAGGATATGTATATAATTAATTCACTCGAGTGGTAATCGAACTAACAACCGTCACGTCTACAGTCAGATGCTGTTCCACTGCGCCACGACGTCCTCAACTTTAAGATTACGATGTATTAATCTATAAAAATGTATGAAATTAACATTTTAATAATATAAAATACATGTAAATTTAACTAAGAATATAATCTTAGCATTAACTGTAAGCCTAAGTTAGTATAACTGTATTTAAAGATGGCGCCCATTACAAGCGTAGATATGAGACGCGATACAAGATGTAGATAGTGTATTAATACGCGGGACTAGCGAAAGATGTCAGATAGACCGTTTCAAAGAGATTAGAGCTTTGATTAGCGTTGGGAATAGCAATTTGTTCTTTGTTGGTTACATTACTACACCATAGTGAGGAAAATATCTGTTTTGTAATTTTAAAAAAGGTTTTTTGTAAATGTGATGGGGGGAGGTTCGATTCTGATTTGGGGAAACGTATTAATTTCGTTTTCTCGGTCTGGTAACAATAAAAGCAAGGAGCTATGATCCACTGCTCCACACACAACTTCTCTAAATTTATTATTAAATCTGCAGCGTGAAGCTAAAAAGAATTGGTCAAAAGCGAGTCGGATTCGCACACCGAGGTGCTCCGTTCCAATTTCAGGATGGTATGCAAACGAAAAGTATATATAAGTTGACAAACGTAAATTTGCGAACGTATTCATTAATTTTATATGAAATAAACTATAATTATAAGTTTGTAATGATTTTTTTTTTCAATTAAATATCAATAAATTTGCACTTTGGATTTTTTTCTTTATATGTATTGCAAGTTCTCATACCCATCATCTTCTTTACAAATTTCATAATTGTAAGTCACCGGCAGTACTCTATACGTTTTGATGACGCGGCGTATTTCGTACAAAATGCAGTAATAACGATGCATAAACGCTTGTATCTATTGATTGCATTGACTTAGAAGCTTCATTTTTTTCTATACTCCAAGGTACCGTGGTCTAGAATATTTAATATTAATATCAGTTTGATATCTCTACGCGATATCAATTAAAGGTCTTGACAGACGAACAGTCGGATATCGATATCGGTATCCTATAAGGGTGCCGTTGTTTTAAGGTACAGAACCCTAAAAAGAAAGAAATATATATATTCAACAAGTATAAGAGAAGCTATCGTGGCGCAGGGGACAAACGTGCGACAGTTAACGCGACGCTTGTGGGTTCGATTCTCTCGGCGGAATTAAATATTTAACATTTTAATTTCCTCGTTCTGGTAACCAGGTATAGTTAGTTCAGTGTTGAGATCTGCCACTCAACACGTGATGCCACAAGAATTTGGCGCAAAGTTGGGAATACAAGTGTCTTGGTGGGGAAAGAAGCAGCGTGAAGTAAATACAAAAATAGCACACAGAATGTACATGTTTTAGTACATAAAACTATGTGTTGTTATATGCACCGATGCGGATATAACAACAACACTGCATTTTACAAACTTGAGCTTGAATGAAAAACTTTTACATGTCCTCCACATACCGGATACTAAATAATTTGAGTCTGATAAAGAAAAAGATAAAAATTTAACTGTTTTTAATGACAACTAATTTACTCTTTCCTGTGACTTGGGCCGCGAAGATTTTAACATAAATAAGTATGAATTATTTCACTTTTGTTATCTTCACGTATCTCATTCTACATAGAAAACACGGTTTTTTTATAATAAAACCATAATTAAGATATATCTTTTGAAATTATCTAATCTAAAGTATAAAAAGCTAATTAGTTATTTAATTTTGGCTTAATCTGGTTTAAAATGTTCTAAAAATGTATGTATTAATATTTATCTTGTTAATTATAATTAACTAGATAACATTATTTTTGAATTTTGTATGCTTACTACTGATATACGTATTACTTTGTTCCGTAAATTCGAGATATAAAATGAGAAGAATATAAAATACATATACATTTTTTAACAATACGTTGAACATATGGCTTAGTGGTGAGAATGCGCGGCGTTTGGACCGTTCATAGAGGCGCAGGCTCAAATTCCGCTATCTTGTTTAAATTGTAGATATTGGCCATATAAAACTTTAAAACAAACATAATTTTGGGTGTATATAAAAATCATAATTACATTCAATGATTACATTTAAAAAAAACAAGTCTCTTATTTTGTCCATTGTCTTTTCACAATTACGGAAAAGTACATATTTAATTTGTAATCTTTTAATAAAAACAAAACTGAGTTGAAATCCTTTGTTTTTCATTAAAATGGCAATGAGTGTTGATAATGAGTGCTGGAACAATATTTACTATATTGGTAAAAAATAATTATTGCTATGTTCCCTCTATTCTACTTTATACGAAAGAAACATTTAGCTATCCATAACTTATGATAAAACTATATGTTATATATAGCATAGGATTAAATCAAAACAATCCTAACCAAGACCTAAGTGAAATATTAATTCTATTTTCACATATTTCAAGTTACTTTACTACAATCACTGATGTATTAATGTGATATCACAATTACTATGCCTAGTCTTTTAATTTACGTATACGCTAGCGTCTGTAGAGAACGTGTGGTAGTGCAGTTAAAAACTAGGCTAATGCGAAATGGTCGATAACTGTATATAATTAGTGGTTGCCATCTATGCAACGCTTCGAAAGTTTAATGGATTTTATAATTTAATGCGAGATGTAGCGAAATTAGACCTCTGTGGCTTGGCTCAGTGATTGGTTAATATAGTTGGGGGTTCAGAGGACGATTGTTTATATTACAATACTAATATTGTAGTGCTGAAGAGTTTGTTTGGTTGAACGCGCTAATCTCGAGAATTGCTGGTTCGAATTGAAAAAATATTTTTGTGTCGGATGGTCTACATATTGAAAAAGCTATATATATGTATAAGGTTATATTACATTGCGTCAATTGTGTCGATGTAAATCACTAAACTTGAGTTCAGAGTTTACTCGGACACTTGGAATGTGTCCTGTGTTATACAAAATTCGGAATAATTTTCTTTTGACCACGCAGGCTAAGTCGGTAAAAATTTGTAAATATGCTTAGTTAGGCGAAGTGTGGTGTTTATTGGGTACTGGAGCTTAAGCTTTTTGTAATATTACACCCAAATTATATATACTTTTTACATAAATGCTTGTGTATATGTTACTCTGATATGTAAACTATATTACTGTAAAATATCATGTAAATTCATTAAGCAGTTTTTGCTAGAAAGGGGTTAAAACATTTATCTCACAAACTTTAAACTTATAATATTAGAAGGACGATCAAAATGCTAGTTCTTGAGATTAACGCGTTCAACCAAACAGACTCTTCGCTTTTTTAACATAGCTATAGATATAGATTTTTAAACATAAATACATTCAATTCAGTCCGCTTCAAAAACATAACGACAACAGAGTCATCATTTCTAAACAATTTTGACAACACAAGTGAGTGAACCCTACGCGTGTTCAATTGCCGTGGCTGATTGTTGCATGCCCCATGCATTACTTGATTGCGTTCAATTTAAACTTTAATACTTACCACTTAAAGTTGAAAATCCCATGAAAATTAAACTGCACAATGTGACAAGCCTACAGTTTTTAAATGCAGTCAGGATGAGCTCTAAGTCTTGGTTATAAGATTTGTTTTGTATTGATATGATGGTACAGTAAATATCTTTAAAGGAATATTCTTGGTGCCCCCGAAACCGCATTTTAATTGATAAAAACGGGGGGTTTAGCTATAAATACCTACACTTAGCAATGAGGGACCATTGAAATAGCTTTATACACGAAAGAGCTGTCAGTTAGCAGAAAACTGAGTGTTGACGTTTTTGTTGAGCGAGTAAGGGTTATGTGACGTTGATGCTCTTTTTTTTTTTTTTTTTTTTTTATGTTATGATATTTTAAGGCGTTGGTTACACGGTTGGAGTGATAAATATATAGATTTTTTTATATGTAGTTTTTTATATTTTATAAATTTTACTCTGTTCTTAACTTTCATTCGTGTAGGCGTAAAGAACGTATTGTTAAATCATTTCATATTTTATTTTTCGTCCAATTTCCGAGAGCATTTTAAGTGGAGTAACTTAACATCTTCCTTTATTTTAATAAAATAGTTTATTTATTCAAGTAGGAATCGAGCCAGCGCGTTGCTGTGCTACTGCGTCACGACGGCCTCATTTTTGTTTATTTACTGTTTTTAAAATTTATAAAGTGCTATTAAGAAGCATATTGTTTTATATTTTAAATGTAAACTAAGCTAAACTAGCTGGAGCGCCATATTTATAGCAGATTATGAAAACAGTCATTTTAAATTTAAATGAAGTATGTAATACATTTAATATCCTTCCAAATATAGCAACTGCAAGAAAAAAATTCTAAATTTCTTATGAAAATTAATATATAATCGACTTATTTCATAACTATAATAAATGATCCCTAACACATGTAACCACGTACTTAATACATCTTCTCTTTACATATATAACTCTATATTATAAATATTACTTTGAACTACACTTAAATACATCTTTCCTCACTAACTTCTCCAAGCTTATTACGTATGCTAGTATACCGGGTACCGGGTAACCGGTATACAACGAGTATTGCTAACCTTGACTACAGTGCGCTATATAGAGTATGACTTACGAGTTGCGCTTGCGCATGCCAGGCCTTGTATGGAATAGACTTGATGTTATATATTTAGAACCGATGGTTTTGTGTTCGAGTCTTATTCGGGAGATATGATGATATTTTTTTTTTAGCTTTACGCTTTAAGGAGACACTGTAAGGCGTTGGATTTCGCTACTCAACATGAAATGTCTCGAAGTTGGACGATAAGTGGAATTGAAGACTTTTAACATTACGTTCGTTAATTCGTATTTTTTTATCGTTTGTTAATTCGTTAGTAATTATGATTGAATTAAATGACTGACGAAAAAGAAATATTTCGAATTGTAGTTGTTTTTTTCTTAAATTTATTTTATTTTCTTTATACGATAAAATTTTTTTCTTATAAAAAAACAGAATGAAAAATTTAAGCCTTAAAATTCGTCTTTGTTAATCAAATAAGTTATTATTTCTTATTGTATCACGGCAAGCTTCAGATACGGTTGTTTTGTTGTTTTGAAAATATTGTTTTAATTTTGAATGTTGTGAATAGCAGCGTCGACAAAGAGTCTTTAGTGTAAAGATAAAATAAATATATAAATAAACGTTAACTTGAGTTAAAACGTTGTATAATTTCAGCCAAATTTGTGACGCTATGGTGGGTACTATAATTACTATTTTTATCAGTTTCTTTATAATATATCCTAATGAACTATTGATATTGTTTTTTTCCTTTTCATTTTATTTCGACAATCGCGTTTTTTTATATATTACATACATGTTTTAAATCAAATTCTCTTAAATTTAAGTTACAAATTAAAACGTTAAAACATGAACGTGTACCCTCCGTCAAACATTAAAGGTCCAACACAAACACCGACGACAATTCCATACAAATAAAAAGCCAATACTACCAACTTACACACAATAATGGAATACACACAAGTGGTGGTATGAATGAATCGCGTGTAAAACTGCCGAGTCGCGTTGCGGGCTGTGGCGACAGTGACCTTGCCTTCCCGTCGGCATCGCACGCAAATTATTGAACCGCCGGTGTGCATTTCCGGTTCCCCTTTTTCTCATCTTCAATTTTCCTTTCTTTTTTTTTTAAATTTCATACTGTTTTTCGAATATAGGAAAGTAGGCAGAGGGAAACTAGTGTTAAGACATTCATTTTTCCATTTTTTTGCTGAATTTTCTAGGCATCGTTTTACGAAAATAAACGCCGTGCTATAATTTTTGTTTTTATAGACTTAGCAAATATTAAATAGTATGAAAATATTAAGTAATTATTTCTTCGAGTGGGAATTGAACGCACAACCGTCTCGTTTACAGTCAACGAGACGTGACGATATCCAGTAAATTTGTTTTATTAGCCTAAAGTCAACCAACCAGTTAGACAACACGGCAAGCAAAGTTTCAAAATAATATCTACATACATTACTATATACAGAAACCTACGTACGATTTTAAAAAAGTAAGTGAATCGAGCACTAAAAAGGTTAAAAAATTTAAGGACTGTTAAGTACGCAGCAAAATGATTTTGAAGTGGAACTGTAGGGGTCGCGACTCTAGACACCCCTCGCCTCTAGAGACGTTTAATTTAATTAAATACATTTTTGACATTACTAATGGAACTGCTTAAGGATTTTTTAAAATTTTTATCTTATATTCATATTTTTTTAATAAAATAATAATATTATAAAAAATCTAAGTTAAAATAAGTTCTTAATTTTATTTTTTTAATTTGTTTTTTTTTTATTATTTTTCAAATTTTATTTATAAGTTATTTTTATATACTTGAAAATTACTGAATACTGAATAGCAACATTTGAATTCGTTTGAAGTTTTGTAATTGAATGCTGTGCTTTATCTTATTATAACGTTTTTATTAATATAATTCATATATCATATACATACCGCGAAATCGGATTCGAATCCTGAAAAATCCACTTTTAAACTCAAGAAAGGGCTTTTCATGCGTTTAGTTGGCAATTCAGTACATAATTAAATAAATAGCTTAACTTCATAATTCTTAGCAGTTACGCTTAAGAACATTTAACCATTACCGGAACTTACAGATTAAAAAATTAAACAAAAACATAAGATTTATTATTTTAAAAGTAGTTATTTTCACTTTTCAAAATTCAAACGTTTTGTTTAAGCTACTATAAAACTAACATAGTTAACACGATCGGGACAAAGTTTATACAGGCAATGTTTTTCTGCTTGATGTTTTAAAAAAAAATTAAAGGACAATTATAATTACCATGTATGACAAAGTGCGGCGTTAGGATCCGCTATATAATACGCAATAAATCGCCGACCACAACGTAACGTATTATTTTTTTTTTCCACTTCGTCAAGTAAAAAGTGCAATATTCTTATTAAGATTAAAGGCAAGAGCTATAATTAAAGAGCATAATTTTAAGACTTAGCTTGATTGAGGCTTTCCAGCTCCTTGGACTCGACTCGTGGGAATAAGAGATTATTTATATAAATGACTAACTTTTACATACGACTTCTCCCCCGTAGTTTAATGGAAAAAGACAGAGTTGGAACGTGACAAAATCTAAATGTCCGTTGTAACTCTAACTTTAGGTACAGTTTCAGAGAAATAATACAGCCATTATTAGTCTTCTTTGATAACCTATCTAAAAGAAAACCATTTTTTTTTCAATTCGAATCAGTAGTTCCTGAGATTAGTACGTTCAAGCAAACAAACTCTTCAGCTTTATTAGCAAATATTTTGCACTGTGCAGAGTTTATACAGAGAAAGTGATAAGTGATAGATAAAAGTGATTATCTTCTCCACTTTTCAAACGCTGCATTAAGTTTTACTAGACCGAGAAACAACGGTTCTATCAGAAATTTAAATTCACAGTCAATCTGTTTTATCGTGCCGCAGTGGATTTGTATATAGCATCTGACAGTACACTCAATGGTTATAGGTTCGATTAGAATTCGATGGTATGTATAATTAAATTATTTTCATTTCTCCACTTTAGTAAAACAGTGCGGTGGCTCGGAGTTTCATTTCCGCCCTTCGAATTGAATTTGGGCGAAAGAATAAAACGGAGAGTCTTTACACTATTGTCTTCTTTCTATGTGGGCAGGTTAAATTTCAGAAAATAATTTTACAAAATAAGATTTAGCTGTAAATAAGTCCGTAATGGCAACAAAAACATAACAAAAAGCGAAATTATTACTATTTACCTCAAATTGCCTGTTTATACCATTCACGATGTCAATTTAGTCATTAACGTTACTTTGTATGTACATTGTGGCGCAGATGGGTAATGGATGGCTGAACACGATAGTTGTGGATTCAATTTACACAGAATATGTGCTATGAGAAGTGGGTTTTACAAATTCTCTATGAGAAATCACTATATATATGGATAAAGATTTACTTCGATTATCACGCTGTACCGCAAACAGCAGGGCACGTAGAAGGGAACCTAGTGTTAAGATACACCGTTCCCCACGTACTACCCAATTTT
>DWAN01003418.1:0-13474 GCA_018230445.1 Heliconius hewitsoni
CACGTACTTTAGTCGCCTCTTACGACACCACCAGTACCAGAATGATCCTATTCTAAGCCACACGGCACAACATATATTTTAATATTGTAATTTATTTATTTATTATTTATAATTATTAGAATTGCATATACATAAGTACATATATAATTACTAAAAATATAAATAGAAATACTTGTAGTATTTTTATTTAGTTTATATATATGTATATGAAACTTTGATATATACATAGCCACCATCATCGCCGCCGACTAGGCCGTGGAAGTGACCGATCCGAATCCCCCTTATTCGAAGAATCCAGCAATCAATGCTTGCCACTCAACAAAAGCACATCTTTCGTTACAGTTCATATTTTTTACTTGTAATATATGTTTGTGGTTGATTTTGTAATAACTGTATTATGTTTAATTGAGATTTACCACTTATGCTACCACTATAATATGTATTTTTAAAGTGGTATTGATAAAACTCAGTTCTAACCGTGAGTAGACTTTTATTATTCACAACACTACAACCGTCTAGGAATAAAGGAAAAAAGAAAAAAAATGTCCTTTTAATTTAAGTTGCTTTTATTTATTGAAGCAATAGTTACAATAATTAATACTATCGGTACATATAGAATTACATTATTAGTTCTATAGTTTTAAAATGAGATTACAGTGATTATGTTGTTAATTGTAACATACGATGGGTTATATTTGAATGTTTTACGTCTGCTTTTGCGGTTTTCCTGTGACAATACCTAATTTTAAATAGTCATATTTTTATACAACACTTGAATAAGTAGAACTTTCAAATACAACAGCTACAGCCTATAAAATCTAAACACTCATTATAAATTCAATATTCATTTAATCTAATGCATCGTTAAAATTTCTATGTTGCAGTAAGATCGTTAATGGTGTCAAAACAGTATAGATAAAATTATCGGCTAATTCAGAATATATTTTTTTATGTTAGTCACACTCATCGCCAAATCCAAGTGTGAGTGTGACCAACATAAAAAAATATATATTTAATTAGGTACTTCGTAATTTAATCGATACGATTTTGATTTACTAATAGAAATCTTACCCTTATAATGTACCTTATATGATACTACTTTAAATTGTTTCAATGATACATGAATGGGTAGATGATACTTTAAACATTATAACTTGTTGATGTACGATATTCAATTAATATATTTTCAATCTAAACAAAATATTCTATCTAATTGTAATATTGTGATTCATTAAACGTAAAGTAAAGTAAATATCTTATAACTACAATAATAATATATTTAAATAAATTAAGCTGGGTAATTATAATATATTAGCCAAAACATTTATACACTACGCTCGTTTTTATTTTATGTTATTTAAACATAATAACAGAAGTTCGCATTTAAAATTCAAGCAATCCAATTAATTTTATATATTGTTTTAAGTACATATCATAACCAATTTTATAAATAATAATAATAATTAATAAACATTATATACATTTTTTTTAAATTAAATAATAAATATTTCCAATTTATTAGGATCTTAACAGTAAGCATAATAATTATATATAAGTACTTATTATATTAAGTTTAGGGCAGTAAAGGTGAAAAGTATTAATATTTTTTTACATTCTACGTCTACTAATAAAATAATAATTGTTTCATTATTTTTAAGCACTATTAGGAATGTGAAATGTCGAAAGCTAAAGATTTACAGCACACAGATATTTTTTTGTCAAAAATTGATATGACATACCCTTTATTATTTGATAATAATATAATCTATGACCCTAAATAAAAATAAAACATAATATATTATATTACTTAAAAACTTTATAATGTAACTTATATATACATATTTTGTATTTTTAAAGTATATTTTACTTTAAATAATTGTTACTAAATGTATTATTAATTGTATAACGAAAACAGAAAATCTTTAGCCGTCAATAAGTAAGGAAATATAGTTAATATATATACTTATATTTTATTATATAATTTAACGTTTCGTTTTGTAAATATATTATGTTTTGTACTTTGTTTTAAATATCATTATAAAATAAATAATTTAAAAATAAATTAATACTTTTCCCCTTTACCTATTTATGCTATGTTATGTCTAATTCAAGACATGTGGTGTGTTTGTATTTACCTTACAGTGAATTGAGGCCTCCATTTTTGAATGGTAAGAACTTTGAAACGCCTAAATAGAATTAAAATGAACACTTTTAAAATCAATGTTTTGTACAAAAATAAAAAAATTTAGGCAAAATATTTTATATCCTAATATAGATATTTTTCTAATATAAAAAAAAATCCAAGCCAATTGAAATATTTTCTTATTGTTTTGTTTCAGAAAAGCTTCAATGATCCACACACAACAATTTAAAAGCCTTACCGGTTAAAAAACAGAGGCAAATGGTTAAGTTTAATTTATATCTATACCCACGTTATATTTTTTACTAAAATTCGATAAAACACCTATAATAAGAATCAACAATATCATAGTGCATTAATATGACTATAATTAAACGTAAAATTCTAATATGCCACAATATTTCTTGACTTATCCACTACTTTTATTTATAACTCTTGCAACTTTCGTAGCTCAGCATTGTTATAGTCAATAAATCGAAAAATATTCTTTTAAATATATGTGACACATATTTTGACAAAATTTTGGTACCTACTTTCGACTCAATTCGATACAATTTATGCAAATAATAGATATTCAATTAAAAAAAAAAGTTTTCTTTTTAATATAGGATCGCATTTACTTGGAAATGGAAAGAAGAGGTATTATGTTTAATCATAATATAAAATAAATATATAATGAAAAGCAGTGTGAAACGAAACATGTGAGTTGAAAAACAGTTTATATTATTTCAATCTTACAATATAATAAGTAATATAAATCATACATTGAAACGTGCTCTAATATGTTTTATAATTAACTAGTACAAGCTACGTATAATTTACACACAGAAAAGATAAATATCGGATTATAATATTTTATTAACATTTTCCTATATGTATAACAATAATAAATAATATGTTCGTTTATAATGATGATTACCATAGACAGATGACTACTAAATCTACAGTTATTCTATTAATGACTAGATCGTTTAAAAAAAGATGAAAAAAATACATAAATTGATTTAACAGTACGGTCAACGAATCGTGGCCACCCTAATGTTAGTTGTAGGCTGGACTGGATTTTAGGATATTTTTCAATATTTTCTTGAGGAGCGAACCTTTACCTGGCCGCCCTGGGCTACGACTTGTTGAACGTACTGTATAATATATATTATTAAAGCAATGTCTATACTTGGAATGGACCATTACAAACAACCTATGTACCTATTCAACATCTAAAAAGTGTTTATAAAAATATTGTAAGCATAACAAATAATTCATAAAGGGTATCAAAGTTCGACTATAAAGCTGGCGTCACACGGGGAATGTCACACCGTATTTTTATTATATATTCTCTAAAAAACCTGTTAACCCAAAAGCAATAATTTGAAACGGTGTGACGTTAAAATCCCTACAAAGACGACAGAATAAGAAATATATGAAGTATAAAAATAAATGCGGTTACTAACAGTTCCACTTCAGAAACTTGGTCCAAATTTAAGAAAAAAAAAAGATTAAATCCGTCTTATTTCTGAACACAATTTAAAATTACAAGATATGGTATATTTTCGATAAGCCTTAGGTATCTATAATATGTATAGCAAATAGCGATATAATATGTTGTTACGATTTCACAAGGTAAATAGTTTAACAAAGAAAGATCTTCTAAAAATACTCTAATTTAGCTGATAGTGACTAAAGGAGTCGTTACAGGACGAGTGACTTAGAAAATTTGTAAATATAGGAATGAATCTATAATAAAATACACGCTGAAGATATGGATTATCAATTCTGAACGCACAACGAGACTAATATAATTAAACGAACTATTTATTCTGTTGAAATTGCTGGGAGAGACTTGTTGTTGAAATAGGTACCTGAAAGTATAAGAAATTTAGTTATATTTACATATCATTATATTAAGTTCAGTTATAATTAGCACAGCCTCTACACATACCTTGGCCTCTTTCCTCCATTACGATGTGTTTACAGACCTAGAAAATATTATAAAAACCGTTAGTATAAAAAAAATGCCTGAAATATAAATATGGAGTCAAATTTATCTTATTAGATATGGGATAGTTAGTATTGTGAAAAGAGAATATGTTTCGAAAGGTATCAGATTTTTTTAATCAACTGATATGGGTATGCAAATTAATAAGTTGTTTATTTAAATCAATTATACGATTGTTATCGGTTTGAATCGATATCGTCACTTTTCATTTAAGCAAAATTAGCATTTATAGGGGATAAGCGTAGCATTCTTGGAGGATAATAAGAAGATTCTTATTTGAAGCATTAATAATTTATAAGTTATAGTTAATATGGGGCAATTGATTATTTTTAGTACACATGACAGCAATATTAGACACAAGATATCACAATAACAAAATAAGCTTAGGTTTGTTCATGGGGTAGTTTTCATTGACAGCTTTTCAATTATAAAATGTATTTTTTTTATCAATTTTGTTGTCGATATAATATTGAAAAAATCAATTAAGTTGTCAATGAAAACGTAATGTAGTATCAGCTATGAGTAAAGATATAGAAGACGGCATGAAACTTCAGAGACATACGAATATACGAAGGAACAGTATATAGAACAGATAAAGCCAACACTTAGAACTCATACAAAAGATAGTAACTAGGACAAAAATGCAATACTTTATTTCAAAATTTCAAATTTCTGCAGCAATTTCTCTAGAATTTCTGCAGCAATTTTTCTATAAATTCTGCAGCAATTTCTCTAGAATTTCTGCGGAATTTTTCCCGTCATTATAAGATTTTACACGGTATTTTATATTGCAAAGATGTCTTAATTACTCATAGGTCTGCATGGCCAGAATAAATTGGCATTAGTGAGAACTACTCTTAGAATTTTATTTTTTTTATAATTTTATATTTGTTATCTATACACTTTTGCCAAGTTAATCCAAATCAGGTTTCACCAACAATGACACTGCCAACTTACCAAAATAGTTTAAATATCAAATAGTAATAACAAAATAACAACATACGTTATATTACTATTTATATATTATAATAAGTAACTTCTAAATTAAACTGCGGTTACCGAAACTTGTTCACACAAAGTTGGCTGAAAATGTGAGAAAAAATTATGGCATGATTAGTCTAAGAACTTATTATGTAATAAAATAAACTTGAGAGCGACATGCTCTAATGTGCATCTATATGCCGCTAGTAGTGGAACTTACCAATAATTAAAGCTAAAATAATAATTCCAATGACTGCTGCGATTATCATCATCTGTAAAAGAAACAGTTCATATAACAGTTATTTTTAGGTTAAAAGATAAAAATGAGTAAAATTCAGAAAATGTATTTAATTTTTTTTATTCCAGGTCCCACACTGGGTGATATATATATTAAAAAAAATCAATAATCTTATAAAAAAACAAAATTTTAAGCTTATTTACGTGACGAAAAACGCTCGACGTTAGTAGACATATTTGAATGAAACGAATAAAAATAAACTGTAAATAATTAATTAAAATGTATAAATAATTAACAATAAAAGCACCTTTAAGTTCTGCAACCAGAATTTGCTTTTCAGCTTCCCTGCCTGCTGCTCGAACTGTGACGCGCCCTGCTGCAAAGCATCTGAAAAGAAGTAATCGTAAAGCTTTTTGTTGTCAACATCATATCGCACCTTGAGAATTATAGTGACCTAATAAAAAATCCATGATTTTGAGTTTTACTTAATTCCCATTAAGATACTTCCATTCGCCATTTTTTGCTATAGGCATGCCATGAGGCATTGCGTATTGACTTTGACTTAACTGAATGTCCCTATACCAGAGAGATGAAATTAAAATATTTAATTTCCTTAAGTGAGAATCGAATTCACAACCTGTGTTTCACCTTGCCTTTGGCCTTGATATTGTATGTGAATTATATAATTTAAAATAAATTTAAAGTGAAATATTCAGCAACTTTTTTTTTAATACAAACACTCAATTAATACATATACACACTAGCCAGTCGTTTCGATTTTACTTTATAAGTAGAATTTATGGATTTTAGTACATATTCTTTGTAAAAATATGTCTTCGTTTTACAATGATTCTACAAAACATAAAAAAATATATATTTAATTGATAGGAACCACGTCTTTATAGGGACTTAATGTCATGATAATAGAAAAACGTTATTAAACCAACCAACCTGCCCTGTCATCGAGCTCTGACAGCTTTTGATCTCTCTCCAGTACTTTCTCAACATTTGTTTTCATTATATCAACCACCTGAGAAAGAAAATAAAAAGAACATTATGAAAACGTTAAAAGCGAATCCGAGATTATAATATGATATTAAAAATGAATGAAATTTTCACATAAAGGTTCAAAAATAGGTAGGTTAAGATTGTGAGTCAGCAAAAAAAAAATTTTTGCTATAAATATATCTCATTTGTTAAACCTAACATTTGTATATTCATTGATAAGGAATGGTACGATAATTTAAAAAAAAAAGCTAAGTTTGACTAACTGTGACAGGTAGTAATGGAAAAGCAAAATATGTTATTTATTACGTAAAAACAGTAACACGTCACCTCATCCACTTGCGCCTGTGTCTGCTGCAAGCGGCGCTGGGCAGCGATCTGTTGAGGGGTTTTAGGTCCTCCTACCGGCATGTCATCGCCACCAGGCGCCAGACCTCCTTCTGTGGCCCTGAGGAGAAATTAAAATATAAAATTATATCGATATAAGCAAAATATTCTTATTTCGATTCATTCATTCGATTGTGGAAACTCTGTCGCATCAAGGATATGCAAACCATACGTCAGCTTTTTAAAAAGAGCAGAAAAATTAAAAAGTAAACTCCTTATGGTGGTATAAAACCAATAATGGCAAGTATACTATTTACAAAAAGATTTATGGCTATAAACAAACAAAGTGTTTCATAAACGAGCTGAACTCTTCAGTTGAGTTCAGTTTAAGTTGAAATAGGCAGGGAGGTATTCGTTGTATTGATTTAAGCTAGACGAGGCTTAAAATTTAATATTTTAATTTAAACTAAAAAACAAAATCATCTTTTAATTAAGGTTAATTTTATAGTTCGGTCAAAAACTCCATTACGTTTTTCCGCTAAATGTTCTAGATATATTTGATTGCGTCGCGACTTGGTAGATATTATAGGATCGTTGACCTTTTTATAGTTTTCTATTGTTATTATTCAAATGTCATATATAATGTATAAATATAAAAAAATATATAAAAATCTTTACCTATAATTACGTTTCGCGTCGTTAGTGATTTTCATAGTTATAACCAACTGACTACATAACTAACTAACTAACTAAATTCACACTTTATCCCTAGCGGGGTAGTCAGAGAGAACGGAGCGCCAAACGCTACGGTCTCTACATACCTCTTTCACCTCTACCACATACCCCTATCGCTGCTTCCTTCATACAATCCTTAAGGTTCTGACAACATAATATATCATTTACCAGCGGCCCAAGCGCGGCTTCACCCGCTTAAATTTTATTATTATATATTATAGTAAAAAAAATAAAAATAAATAATTATGTATTTTTTTGATATATGTAAACTATATTATTGAAAAGTTTTATCTAAATCCGTTCAGTTAAACAGGAACAATCATCGATCTTCACAAATTTAATTAAAGTATTACGAGCGTCGTGGTACAAGGGCACACGAGTGTAAGTGTAACGCGAAGGTTGCGGTTCGTTCCCCACTGGGGGGAATGAATTATTATTTCTTAATATCTTCATATCTATGCAAGCAAGACTCCCGGCGTTGAGTTTCGCCTCTCATCACGCAAAGCCTCGAAAGAAAAAATAAGATACTAGAGGTCATGGTCACGTAAAAAGACATGTATGAGGAGAGAAGGTATGTATGAAGATGAAGAAGAAGTTTATGACAGTGGAAAGAAGCAAAAGGGACATTTTTTTCTCTTCGAGTGCGATTTGAATCAAACCCCTAACCTATCGCAATTTTTTATCTTTTGCCCCTGCGCTACGACGGACCTCGTAATCTTAATAAATTTAATTTACGAAACGCATTATAATATTTTAGCACAGCACTGGTTTTCAGTGAAACATTGTACCATTTCTCGTGATGATGTTGTGTTAATGAAAAGAAAAATCAGTTGTTAAACGTTGCAAAATAAATTTAATCTATGTGAAAGTCAGATAATCAGAGATTTGCGGATCTGTGAATTGCTTTAAAACGTTAATAATAAACCTTACATATACTTGAGGCTTGCATTTTTAAGAAAATATTTTAGCTGGCTTTGGTTTTGTAACAACAAAATGTCACTGTAAAAAAGCGTTTTGAGTATTCTCCTCTGTTTACGAGTGCCTGTGGCGCGTCACAACACAATAGAAGACCGTGAGGGGCTTTCTTCATTTCTATACAAAAAAACCGCACGTCTAGTCTTATTTAACAACATACTAGTTTTGTATATACAAATTTTGTTTTGACATGTATTAAATCAGCTTCATGCCGTATCCCGCACAGCGGGGTAGGCAGAGGGAACCTAGTGTTAAGGCACTCCTTTTACTATTTTCTATAGAATTCTGAAGAAATTGCATGTTGAGTGGCGAAACTCAACACCGTTGTTTGTATCTACAGCAGAGCGAAGAAATAAAAATATAAATTTAAATAAATATTTCATTTCCTCGTGTCCCCACACGATCGATCCCACAACCAGTCGCGTTTACTTGGTGGAAAATTTGATAACTATAGATCCACGGGAGCAGCAAAAACTATGCATGCAAATGCAAAAGCTTGTATCTCCACTGGCTTAGAAGCTTGTTTTTATTCTGTGCTCCAAGAGACAGTTCCTTAACCTAAATATTTGATATTAATTTCAGCTAGATACCACTCAAAGGTTAAAAAAGATAAAGTGAAGAAAATTATACCTCATATTCCTGAATAACTAATAATCAGAGAAAGTACAAACAGAAGTGCTATTCGTTATTTAAGAGTTTTGATTTGTTTTCAGGTCTAACTGAAGATTTGTGAAATTCATTGTTTGCGAACCTTGATTTTTTTCTAATTAGGATCAATTGATTTTTCACATTTTGTTTACATTGGTGTTCTAAAATAATTAAACCAAACAGGAGTAAGGTTATTGTTATCTGACTTGGACATGCTAATGAGAAATCCTGTCATAGTACAGTCCAATCTCTTCAAGCTTACTTGAATCCGTAGTTCTAATAGTGTAGGAGGAGCTTGAACTTTGAATGCCATTTCAAAGTTTGATTGAGATTTCAAAGCATTGCACTACAGAGCTCTATAATTATTTCTTTCATAAATATAAAAAGCTACTTTACCTTTAATGTTACTGTGCCCTTTAACATATTTATAAATAGCATAAATATGGCGTGGCTAGTTAAATTTTGCTAAAACTTATTAAAATTTCTTTTCTGCCTACCCAGCTAAACACAAGTGAGATAAAACTGAAAAAAAATCTTTCATATAATGGATTTCTGACAACCAGGTTCCGACTACAATCTAAAAATAAATATTTAGTGTTTTGTGAGGAATTGGTGTTGGAGAATATGGAATAATTTATAAATTAAAACTTCAGTAGGGAATATCAAAATTAAAGCATTTTCGTTCTATTTAGGTAAAATATTTATCTGAAAAAACTATTTGAGAAATGCAATATCAATGAAATTTAATCGTCTATAATAAACCTTTGAATAATATCATAGTTTATATTGAAGACGTAAATGGTATCGTAGTTTATAATCGTGAAAATGCTGTTGTATTCTGATGATGCAAAATGCGGCGTTGTTGTCATTCAGCATGTTCAGAGCACCGAATTGAACGGAGAAAACGAAAATCATGATGGAATCCTAACACCACCTGCGTCGTGAAACGTAAAAGATATAAGATATAAAAAAATAATAATTTCGATAAAGATATGTAAAATAAACGATTTCGTTTAAAATAAAACACATATATTACATAAGTTTTTATGAATGAACATTGTAACAACATAAATACTACTTATAAAAGGTTCTTATTACTCCTACATACTATTTGGCAAGCATTCAGCAAAGTGTTACGCTCCACTTGGTCTGCTGCCAGGTCGTGCGTCCTTTACATGTAGTTTAAGTGGTCTTCAGCAACAGTACAAGCTGAAGTGCCATTCGTTAAGCCAACACATAAATGTCAATTTTATTAGTTAAAATTCTGAAGTATGCATTTCAATGAAAATTTTATGTTATGACCTATCCGGAGTAAAAAGCGTCACAATATATATTAAAATTTAAAGACCGGTTAAGTGTGAGTGGACTCGCTCATCGATACTTCCATACCTATTGCAGAATTTTAGGTGAACGGAAAATACAACTTATAAAAGTTTACCAACCTAAGTTTGCGAGTATATGCAGTTATTTTGTTTGAAATGAACTACAAATATAAGTTTGCAAGGATTTTTTTCTATGAAATAGATAAGAGGGTCTTGACAGACAGGCGGATTGACGGTCGGACAACAAAATGATCAGTATTATATGAGTATAAGATTTTTTCCTTTGTAGGTACGGAGCTCTAAAATTATACTGAAATCTCTGTAGTGGCGTAGGGGCATAAGGGTGTGACGACAGTTGTGGGTTCGATTCCCCCTCTAGATAATTAATTTTTATTTATTAACATTTTCATTTTCTTTGCTCTGGCAGCAAGGCAAAAAGTTGAGTACCGCCACCCAGCACGCAATGTCTCCAAAATTTCAGCGGAAAGTGGCGAACGAAGTGTCTTCACACTATGTTATATCTGCCTACCCTGCTATGTGTGGGATACAGCGTGAAGTTGATAAACAAATCAGACACTACATTCTTTATTATTTTTATAGAACATTATATGTTTTCGACCTGTTGTTACGGCGTCCTCCTAGATATTTTTAAAATTGGTCTTTTAGAACTCTATATTAGTTTATTTTTAATTTTTGATTTCTATATATATATTTCATTAAAATATTGCATATGCAGCAGTTCAGCTACAGTAGTAGTCTGTGGTCATAAGTAGACTGGTAGACCAAAAATGTATAAAATATACGCGATTAAAATAGTTAAAATAGTTTCATTTTCGTTATACATGATGAATACATGTTTCTATTTGATATGCAATTTATTGTTTGACATGATATTTAAGTCCGTCGCTACGCAACAAGGTATTTTGTTGCTTTAAGATAAATTTGCCCAGAATTCTCTCTGAACGCTTGCATGGCGTGCTCAATCTTATGAGACACATAAAAACAATGTTCTACAAAAATATGGTCCTTTAAATAATCTATAAAAAGTTCAAGTTAATCATTATCAAAATAAATATAATAGTCACTTTTAGCATTTCGTCTAGATGAAATCCTACTTTACTGTATATAATTATAATAAATATTTTAGGAGATATCACTGGTTCAAAATATTTTAGTCTACATTGCCTACGAGCCGCACGGTGCGGGGGCTTGGTTACGGAATGACCGACAAAAGCGCAGACGATGTTGACGGTTTTGTAAATTTTCCTACATTTTCGATCCATTGTTAATTTTTATGTGGCTATTTTTTGTTAATTATCAATTCAGGTTTCTTTCGGTACCATTCGCTTATACGATAGTAGTAGATTTTTGAAATTTCCTGGTTTGGTTAAGTTTTCTTTTATTCTGGTATTATATTTCGTGTTACTTTTAATATTTTTAAATATTTATTTTACGTTGATAATATTGATAATATAGCTGGTTTTGTTTAGTTTTATTTCATTAATATTTTTCTTTGGTTATGTTTACTTATTTTTTTTTACAAAATAAGTTAATTTTAATTAGTTAGGTATTTATATCTAATATTAAAAAAATCATAAGTTACGTTTTCTCATTACTTTGTGTTAATTTTGGTTCAATTCAAATACTTCGGTATTTTTTTCTAATATTAAAATAATAAATGTTCGTATAGTTCAAGCGGGCGAAGCCGCGCCGGCTTGCTAGTATATTCATAAACATATCCATTACTGTGAAAAAAAGTATAGTTACACTTTTAGTAATAATTATGCCTATTTTTTTAGCAGCCTATCACGTTGTATCCTCACAGCAGTTTCCTTCGAAATCTGGAGGCATTGCTCATTGGCGGAACTCAACGTCGCGCTTTGCCTCGACACCTGAGCGAAAAAATGTAAATATGAATTTAAATTAACATTTTACCCTCGAGTAAGGATCGAATCCACAACCAGTAGCATTTACAGTCACACACTTGTGCCCTTGCGCCCCGACTGGCTTCAATGATGCTTATTACTATTACTGTTGACAAAAAAATTAACAAAAATTTAATTTTCAAAATTGAGTTTATATTTGAAAATATGATAAAATAAGAAAAAAATTCCAGCAGATAGGTATACAAGACGCCATAAGAGCATCTCTTATGCTCAAAAGGCTCTCTTCATTTTTAATTAGAATCTGCTATAAGGTTAAAACTGGCGACGATGATATGTTCTGCTTCAATTTATTTATTTAATTTTCATAAATTTTAATTAAATGTTCTTGAAAATATTGTTACCATTTTATCAGTATAATTTATTGTTTAATGTACTTTTGTTTTTAACATCACGTTGTGTCCCGCAGGGTAGGCAGAGGAAACGACGTAATATAGTAATAATAAATAATTTCCCCGAGTGGGAATCGAATCCACAACCGTCGCGTTGTGCCACTGCATCACGACAGCCACAATCCTAGTAATTCTTCAATGTAGTTATGATGGTAAAAAGTCTATTAAGATTATTTAGTATTTTTCTTTTTTTATTTAGAAAATTTGAACGTAGCGGAAATCAAACTCAATCACTCACAGGAGGCGCGGGTTCGAGTACTGCTACGTTCAAATTATTATACGTTTTCTAAATAAAAATTTTTCTTTCCTAGGTGTGGAACACTTTAAAAATATTTTATGTCCCAAAACTATGAATTGTGATTTTGAAGCAAAACCATTTATACAGCATTTATTATTATTATATTCATTTTTTTTTATGAAATATAAAAATAAAACAAGCCTGAGTATTGAGAAATATCAGTTCTCTTTGTTTGTTTTTGACGATTTTATTCGAACAAAAGCTAATGAGCTTTCGGTATAATTAAAATACAATGATACTTTCCTACGTTTATTATCGATTTTTAATATAGTTTTTTTAACATACCGTTTTATCCCACATAGAGGGAACAAAGATGACCTAATGTTAGGACACTTGGCTTGTCGTTTTTGTCCCAAATTCAAGATATTGCGCTTAGTTTAACAGGTGAATGAAAATGAAAATTTCATAGAGCCGTATATTTTGCCGTGTGATCCCGGCCTAGAATAGGATCATCCTGGTGCTGGTGGTGTCGTA
>DWAN01003419.1:0-13473 GCA_018230445.1 Heliconius hewitsoni
GAAATGGAAATATAAATTCAAGTAAATATTTCATCTCCTCGAGTGGGGATCGAACTCACAACCAGTCAGTTATACAGTCACCCTTCATGCCACTGCGCCACGACTGGCCTAACATAATCGAAACTTAATTAATTTTGTCTTCGAATATATTAACATTCATATGTCTGTCTATATTGTTAATTGGAAATTGCCAAAAAATATACTTGTATGTACTTTGAATTTCAAAAATATATAAGGTTTATTAACAAAATTTACAAATGCATAGTTAAAATTCTCCCTAAGTTAAAATTGGATTCGATGCAATACTTAGAGTAACGTAAATAAACCAGCTTCACGCTGTATCCCGCGCACTGCAGGGTAGGCAGAGGGAACGTAGTGAAAGACACACCGTTCCCCACTTTCTGCCGAATTCCGGAGGCATTGCGTGTTAAGTGGCAAAACTCAACGCCGCGCTTTGTAGTAACGTAAATAAGAGCCATAAATTCTATCTTTATCACAACTACGGTGATAAATACCTAAAAAAACCGTTTAAGTACATTTGCACCTTATTGCTAACCATTAAGTTGTTATTTCGAGCTTCACCTTTTATACCGTATAGCAAAAAAAGAAGATTTTCTGGCTAAATTCAACGACGTGTTTTGCCTTACCAGTGAAAGAAAATACTTAATTTAATTTAGCTATTTCTCCATCGAAAGTATACATTTTCAATAGTTACCTACTTCAAATTAAGGAGAGATAATGAGTAGCTGATGGCGCAGCGGCAGTTGTGTGAAGCTACTAGTTCGATTTTGACTTATTTTTAAGAGATATACGTTATAATATGAAGTTTCTTCCATACAATGTACTGACATATATTTTACTATTTCTGCAGCGTACGCGCTTAAAGCAATTCGATGGAGTTCAGTATTATTTTTATTTCGTTATTTGAGGCTGACTAAGACTAACACTGTGATATTATATAGCCTAAAGCACTCCTGAAGACGATAGCTGTCATACCAAACCAAAAATAAGTAAATAGGACCAGTAGATCCAGAGATCTTAGCGCCTAAACAAACAAACATATAAATCTTACACAAACTTTATTATATTAGTATAGATTATTCACAGTATCAAAAGCATAATCCTAATTAATCATTCCACAGGCAAAATATTAAAAAAATACAAAATCTATAGGATTTTATTTTAAATTGTAGGTACATAAATATTGTCGTTAGAAAACCAACACTTATCTTTACTATAAACTATCCAGCTTATTCTATTAGAAAGAAATATGAAGTAATAGATTTTATTTAAATGCAATAAAATTTAATTACCGTAAATCGAAGGTTACAAAAGTGACAGTTAATCCGTTATTTATTGGTTTAAAGTTGAGAATCCCGACTGTGGACCATAAGTGGGACGTGTACCCTATCAGTATTGAAATATTAACCAAGCTCATTTACAATGAAGATGAAACGCTAGTATTCGTTTGGAAATTATAAATTATCAATATATCACACCTTATTATTATACATTTACTAACATAACTTTTCTAAATTAGTATGCGTTATTGATTTTTTGGGAATAATTTAAATAAATCTATTATAAATTGACTAGCTAGGATGGGTTTTTTGTGAAATTAATAAATATTTATATAAGTGCAAGTTCTTTTTTCAGATATTTATTTGAGTTTACGTGAATGTTGTTGCAATATATTTCGGGATTTTGTTATGTTTTAAATGTTATTTCAAAAATAAAAATGAAAAGGGCTTTGTTACAAAACATATATAAATAAAAAAGAAGTAGAGTGTTTTGATCCGCGGCTCGTGGATTACTTTCAAGATAGCAGGTTCGAATTCGGTTACGTTCAAATATTAAATGATTCTAAAATCTTGGGATTACTTGAAAGGATGTATCCTATACTGGAAACCTATAATGAAATATTTAATATTTTCAAATAGCTGCTCTGGTAACGAGCAAAAGCGTGGCGTTGAGTTCCGTCATTCGACACGCAATGCTTAGAGAATTCGGTGTAAAGTGGGGAACGGAAATATTAAATGGGAACGTGTATTTTAACACTAGGTTTTCAGATTCTCTCTGCCTATGCTATGAGCGGAATACAGCGTAAAGCTGACAAAAAAATTACAAAAAAATAGAGATATTATTCTACTCTACCACAGCATGACCCATCCAGATCTAGTACCTAGTAAAATGGTAAGCTGAAAATATTATATTATGATTTATTATGACTTCGTATAAAACTTGATCTCAAACGATCTAAAGATTTTGATTATATTCATTGTTATATAGAAAACCAATATTTGTTTTATGTTAAGCCTTTATTCATAAAAAAATCCTTTATGAAGTTTTATTAGATTTAAAAGATTGTATAGATAAGATTGCATATATAAGATATATAAAGCACATATAACTATTAATTTTATTACTTTAAATTCACTGCCAATACTGTCGGATCTCACCTACTTCAAGAACAACCATATATCGTAGAAAGTATGCCACATCATATGAATCTATGTTACGAGCTCTCTCTAGTTTTGCTTCTCTGGAAGAGTTACAATATAAGCTAATATAATATTAGACAAACACAGCAATTACGCTAAATACTCGTATATATTGTAACGCATAGTCATTGCTTCTAAATTTAGTCAGGCGTACAATATCAAAAATGTAAGAATTATTATTATCTTATATAGGCCCTTCGAGGCGCAGGGATACAAGCGTGCAACTATAAGAGCGACAGTTGTGGATTCGGTTCCCACTTATGGGAATGAATTATTTAATATTTTTATTTTCTTTTCACAAGTGTGACTGTGACACTTGAGTAAATGAAATATTTGGTTAAATTTTTATTTATTCGTTCTGGTGTCATGAATCCAGATCCAGAATTCCAAAGAAAGTAGGGAACGGAGTGTCTTAACACTAGGTCCCTCTACCTACACTGCTATGTGGAATACAGCGTGAAGTTGATTTTATTTGTATATGGTTTATGAAATAAAAATTATATATAGAAACTACAATACGTGGCAATATACTATAGTTCTCTTCATACATAGTCATAAAATGTTTAGATAAGGTGTGTAACGAAACAATTGCATTTATATTTTATAAGGCGTTTAGAATTTTACATATGATAAATAACATTTAAACATCAGCAGTTTCAATTTGATCAAGATCGAATTCGAATTAATCATAATTCGATTAAGATCTTGTTAGTGTTGAAATATTACGAAAGCCATAAGCAAATAATTCTTCGAAGTCAACCGGCTTCTGGACTGAAAAGACCAAATAGCGTATAAAAATGGTTCATTAAATTATAAAAAAAATTTTAGGAATCTATCTCATACACAAATTACAAAGGATTTACGGACGATACGTATTTGCACTTTTAATAATAGACTTCACCCGTGCGTTTGACATTTTACAACATAAATAACTAGTCAAAAAGCTTTACTTACTACTTTTGAGTATTGTATCTAAATATATAATTGCTCCTACATTGTCGAAATCATTCGTCACATCATCATCGTTAAGAGAGCCCCACACTACCAGCTAAAACCTAGCGGAAACTCCATCTACCCCTATGACACTCCTATAAAATCGCTCGCACTGCCGCTGTGCCTCGGTGAAACTCCTACCTGAGAAAGTATAACCTAAGGCTTATTTCAGTTCCCAATGTACTTCTTTTCATATATTTATGAACTGAGCAGTGATAATGATTATAATTTCAGTTGGTCTTATCAAATCAACTACGTATCTATATATGCGAAGGCTCGCTTATGTCGAACGTACGGCAGCGTACCTAGTAGCAAAAATAATATTATATAATAATTTAGCGTTAAATTAAGTAATAGTATGAAAATAATAACATCAGGAGGACATTGTTAAAATGGACCTTTTAAAATAAGAATATATAGGAATCTTATGAATATGCAAAAATAATATCATATCTCATTAAGCGATATAAAAAAAATGATATCTTTAATGATTATGTCATTAGTATGATAATATAAAATGGGGAAGAATATTAATTCACGCTCCGAAACATTTTATATTGTATAGACGGACAATTCTTCGCCTTTTTAATCTTGATATCAAAGACACCTTCCGTCCCCAAGTGTCATTTATGAGGAGAAGTTGGGAACATTTTATGTGAGTGTCGTTAAAAATTGCCCAAAAAGGCTCACAATGGCGTAATATTAAAAATTTCCCCCTGATTTTCCTCCTTCCACCCCACTAGGATTATCGGATTTATATTACTCTACACATATGAAAAGACGTGAATCTGTTAAAACAAGGGCTTAATTAATATATTTAGTTCACCATTTCAATAGCAGCATCACTTTTTGAAGTTCTCGATTAGTTACTATTGTCGGTGTTACTTGTTTATGTTTTGTTCTATTATCCCTAATGTATTTGCGACAGAGCGTGACGTCACGTTGCGTCCTCGATTTTTCCATCAAGCGAGGGGCATCGGGCCACATCGGGTCCCGCCGGTTTGCGAATGCACTGCGCACGCGTTAAAATTGCGCCAATTTTGCATCTGGCGGCCTCTGCCGGCACTTTCAGTCTCCTTCCGCTACGAAAGAGGGATGTTGCGTCGGTCCAGACTGCATCGCACGAACTATACCACAAATTTGAAAATGCATCCGAGAAATGTCATCGGGTTGTCATAGAGAAATATTTTTTTATGAAAATCGCGATTTCTCATCAACCGATGGAAATAATGTTTCGCTATCAGCAATAAGTGACGGTATTTAGTAGTAATGCGTTAGATTTTTAAATATATAATAATAATAATAATAATAATCTTAGATTTGTGTAGATCGTGTAGTTGCAGTGGCCGTCTCTATTGTGTGGTGTGCATAACCTTGACACGTTGCCGCGTTAGCGCTACAACCTTGTTTTCAATTGCACTCTCTTTAATCTTGACATTTGCTGAACACGGAAGCTGTTATATTGAGTGAGGTAAAATAAAATATGATGTGTTCGTGATTTGAAAAGTAAATTTTCAAATGAACAATGATGACTATAAGATGATATATTATTGGCATGTTGATCGGTTAGGAGAAATCGTTGATATATTTAGAGATTTATGTTAGGGTAACATGATTTTGTGACCGTAACGGTGAATTGGTATGCAAGATGAAAATTTTAAAAGGTAAGTTTTTTAATTTTTTTTAAATTTTATAAAAAATAATTTTAAATTAAGAGTATATTTTATGAAGTCTTTTAGGGTCTTCCCTTTTTCCTATTACCTACGATTACCTGCAAGTATTCTAATATAATTAAATAATGAATATAAGATAATCTATCTTAAGATACAATATCAAAATTTCATTTTTAATATATTGTAAAATTTTGTATTTTCGCTAGCCTTAAGGGATGTAATGAAATATTTAATACCTCCGTTGTACTACGATAACGTCGTCGTTTAAATATTATAAGCCTAAAATAACATTTTGATAGGGCAGTGTGCTTAGAGACGTTGATTTATCCCATGAGAGAGCAAATTGAGTGTCCACAGAACAGCTTAAACAACTGAGCTGTGTATAGAATTAACTTAAATAAATGGAAACAATACATACATATATATGTTCACGTTCCAAGTTTTAGATAAAATATATATGTTCCAAGTTTTTCTTATGGCACATTGTAAAATTGTGCATAATTTTTGTAACTTAGTACAAATGATTAAGATGATTTAGGTTTGAAATATGTTTAAAGAATAATATATTCATTGAAATTAGATTGCTAATAAATTTGATTTATAACTTCCATCTACAACTTTCTTTTGAATGTGATTGTGTGTTATCCGAAAAATAGACCAAATGATATGTACATAATCAGAAAATCAGCTTCACGCTGTATTTCGCACACAGCAGGGAAAGCAGTGGAGGCTTAGTTTTAAAAAACTCCGTCCTTCACTTTCCACTGAATTCTGAAGGCATTGCGTGTTGAATGGCGGAACTCCGCGCCGCGTTATGCTTCGACACCAGAGCGAAGAAATAAAAATATAAATTTAAATAAATATTTCATATCCTCGAATGAGCTGAGATGTGCCCCAGCGCCACGACTGCCCCCAATGTACATATATTTAAAACTATATACATATTATGTAAATGCACATAATTTTAAATATTAGAAAAAAAATATATACACACATAAGCAACCATATACATAATATAAATTCACTTGGCTTAAGATATAATAATTTCTTGATGGGAATCGAATCCACGACTTCAGAAATCATTCGGTGATTGATTCAATTCTACAAAAATAGAGTCGTTCAGTCTTTAAGATACCAATATATGAAATATTCTATAAAAGATAGCAGATATTATATGTTATATTATATGTTATAGTCAAACGTAGCAATTCTCGGTTCTGACATAAGGCCATTATGGCAGTTAGAATTCCATTATAGAAAAAATATTTTTTTTAATTTTGATTACGACATTATCATGCTTTAATATTGTATATAAACATAACCATTTTTAAAAAGAACAAATCTTTAATTTAACAAACTATGACATTGTAATCTCATTCGGCAGAAAGTAGGGAACGGAGTGATTAACACTAGATTCCCTCTGCCTACCCTGCTGTGTGCGGGATACAGCGTGATGCTGACATTGTAATATCCAATTGAAGTTGGACTAGTCAAATCCCGATTTCATCAAATTAGTTTTCGACGTTTGCCTTAGTTTGAAAATTTTTTAGTCGAGCGCCGCAGAATGTAGTCAAAATAGACTAGCCTTGACTAAGGCCTTCAGTGAGCTCCGAGGATTGACTAGTCAGCTTAAGGCGCACCGAACGACTACAGCATTTGTATATACAAATGTGTATGTATCATTTGTGTGCCTGCGCCACGATTGTCCTGGTTATTTATTTATAACAATTTCATCCTCCAACACGCAATGTCTCGAATTCTTTAAAATTTGAAGTTGAAGCTGTCGTTATGCTTTGGGTAACTACAATCTCCATTTTCCGCCGAATCCTAGAGGCACTGCGTCGACACGCTAGAGCCTCTATAGTTGTATTCCACCACTCAACAGTGGCGTATCACAACGCTGCGCTTTGCTGGAATACCAGAGCAAAGAGATGAAAACATTAAATATTTTGTTTCTTCAGGTGGGGATCAAACCCACGACCAGTCGAGTTTACTGTCGCGCATTTGTGTGACTGCGCCACGATTGTCCTGGTTATTTATTTATAACAATTTCATCCCCCAACACGCAATGTCTCGAATTCGGGTAGAAAATGGAGAACGGAGTAATTTAACACTAGATTATTTGGTTTTGATTGAAAAAATGTCAAAATAAACGAAGCAGCCTTTATAAGTACTTACTTTCATTTAATCAATATAAAATCTTAATTTTACAAAAACCTACTATTACACCAAGGCCAAAACGTGTTTGTTTTAAATAGGTCACATATAACAATTTGATCACTTGGTTTACATAACTGTAATCAATATTATGTACGAGTACATTGTTGTGCTACGCATACTGTCTTTGATTAAACTACAATTATCTTAGTTGACAGATCTCCATAGTTGAGTCGACGGATGTGAGCAATCAAGTGGCACGAAGAGGGAAATGTGTTATAACTCTCTTGATTCCTTTCGGAGTTACGATTTATTAGAACGATGTTCGTTTTGTTTGTTTTATTATATTTTTCATTAAATAATTTTAAAGCTAAGTATGTGCTTTTTATCGCTTAGTCGAATTTACTTTTAATTATTAATTGGTATACATATTTGATGTCATCATGTCGTAGTGGTGCAGCGTGTGACTATATAAAAGATGGTTATGGATTCAATTTCCACTTAAGGAAATTTAATATTTAATATTTTTATTTCCTCGCTCTGGTAACGTAGCAAAGCGTGGCGTTGAGTTCCGTAGCTCAACATGCAATTCGTCCGGAATTCGGTGGAAAGTAGAGAACAAACATGTCTTAATAAGAACAGTGACGTAATACTAGGTTCCCAGGTTCCCTAAGCTATAAAAAAAATTGTATTCTATACGTATACCCTGAATAACAAACTCTGGCATTAAAAGCTAACGCTAAATGCCTATTAACGAATTTCAATATACGAGTATACGATTCACATTCACGTGGAATAATATTGAAAATCTACCGTTCAAAAACCATTTCGTATGCGTTATTAAAAATAATTCGAGAGCTAAAGAGATTTTCTCTATATTTTAAATTGCATTCGGTCAGCCAACAAATAATCGTGCTTTGGGAGTAAAATTTTAAAGGGGCTGAGCTGAATCGATCGAAATAAAGATGTTTATTCTCGGAGGTCGAGCAAATGAGGCGAGAGCACAGTTTAGCCTTTATGTGCCATTCCAATTTATACTGTGGTGGTAAAAAGACAATCTCGAGACAATCTGTTTTCTCGCTCCAATGAAAAGAACTGAGCCTCAGCCTTGTCTTTTCTTTTGTTTTCCATTTATAAATCATCTTTTATTGGGTTCAAAGTAGGTTAAGCATCTGTAACGTTATAAGTAAATCATCACGCTGTATCCCGCTCACAGCAGGGTAGGCAGAGGGAACCTAGTGTTAAGACACTCCGTTCCCCATATCTTCCGAATTCTGGAAGCGTTACGTGTTGAGGGGCAGAACTCAACGCCGCGCTTTTGCCATCTGCTCGAGTGGGGACCGAACCCACAAACACTCGGTTTTACAGTCACACTTTGTTCCTCTGCGCCACGACTGGTCTCAACATTAACATTATATATTTTCGTTAAAAAACTAACTTAATAAATTTTGATAAGTCATGTGGTGAAATACTAGAATTTCAAAGAACTCATTATATTATTAATTATTTTAGCAAACAATATGGTCCTTATTGTTATACGGCTTGTTATTTCCAGGGAAACATTTCTAGTAATATATAACATACTCTGTTCCTATATATATACTAAATACTGAAAGTTTCATGAGCTTTATAGTTTATTATATCTACATTTACTATTATAGCTTTTAAAATTGCCTGTACGTTAAGCCTACTTAGGTAATCGCCTATTACTCTTTGTAGGTAGGTAGGTTCTCTTCCATTAGGTTTTATTTTATGCTCAGATTAACTTTGAGCTTTGAGACGATCGGGGGAGGGGGGGAGGGGGAATCGTTGGGGAATAAGTGTGTGACTGTAAGTGCAACGGTTGTGGGTTTGATTCCCACTCGCTGAAATAAAATGTTTAATATTACGCTCCGGTAACATGGCAAAGGGTGGAGTTGTTGAGGCCACTGAAGAACTCGACGAGAGGTGGGGAACATCCTCCGTGCTTTTCGTCCTTTTCATTGAGTCCCTAATGGAGAACAAAGCATCTTAACATTAGGTTCTCTGGTTCCTTCCACCTTCTGTACTACGAATATGTACGTGCGTATATAGTGTGAGAGTAAAAAAATACATTAAGTAAGGAAGGGGCTACAATATATATTATAGTAATTATTATTTAGATTTTTTAATGCAATATTTATAAAAATAACTGAAAAGAATAAAGGAATATCCAAGTTCGATTTTCTAGAAGTTATGTTTATTACGCATTATTCAAAAATTGTTTGTGTGTGTTTATTTGAACATTTTAAAATAATCTTTCGATTCAATTAAAAAAATGGTAAAATGAAAAAATGAAAAAAGACGAAAAAAATGAAGTCTTCTTGAAGTACAAAAGGATGTCGTGAATAAGATACTTTCATAGACACATAGTCTATAAAATTTATTGGTACCTTCTTAGACGAGGTCAGAAACCTGTGAAAAATGTCTGGGATTTTGACCTTTGTCAGGTTCACCTCTTGCGACCTCAATGACTTTAAGTTATTTTATCTCGTTTTTCTTTTAAATTTCGTCCTTGATGTAGTTGTATAAATGTTTTAAATTTGAAGCCATAAAAGTAAGTAGTAAGTTTTTCTTAAATGCTAGCAATTTTTATATCTTTTACAGATTTTTTACCTATCTATCGTGTATTAAAATTAGAAGTTAGAAATAATTTCATGTGATTTCGAAAAAATTGAGGCTAGTTGTAGCGCAGGGACGCAAAGTGTGTTTGATCCTCACTCGAGGAAATGAAATATTTTTTTAAATTAATATTTTCATTTCTTCGCTTTGGTGTTGAGGCAAGGCGCGGCATTGAGTTCTGACACTCAACACGAAATGCCTCCGGAATTTGGCGGAAAGTGGGGAAGGGAGTATCTTAACACTAGGTTCCCTCTGCCTATTCTGCTGAGAGCGGGATACAGCGTAAAACTGATTAAATAAAAAAAAAAAGTTTATTACATTAGGCTTTTGAGGGTCATTTACTTGAATTTTTGTATTCGCCTGTCATTTATTTTTCATACGACTAAAGCAGCCCATTTGTAAGCTTGTGGCATTGTCCCCGAGTAATCTACCTTAAAAGTTTTATGAGCGACATAAGGCGTCGTGTAAATAATATAGGGGTACGTTTAAATTCATGAAATGTTAGTGACAAAACGCTTTGTTTAATGCTTTTAAGAGAAATATATTGAAATTTTGGAGGCCAGTCGTGCCAAAATAGAATCCTTTTAAACAATTTATTTGCTGTTATTTAATCTAAAACTTCAGCTATCAGTAAGTAGAGACAAATTTAATTAGCAACTACTAGTTGAATTCTCTCGACGTAGACTTGTACTTAATATAGTAGATATGTGAAACTTTTGCCGTAATATAAATGAATATGTCGAGGCATGAAGCGTTTTGATGTTCACTTGGTATAATTGGCTTATTTAAGAGCAAATTACAGTGTAAATAATAATTATTAAAATGAATACCTTTTTGAAAATACTGGTATTTATAATTAAAATAAGTGTCATTTACGATAATTATCATTGTTCTCCGCCATTGTGTCACTGTAGGAAAGCGTCTCGTTGTAAAACCGAAGCGAAGATTGTGGGATCGACCCCCACTCAGGGTTGATTTTTTTTCCTTTTTTGGATGTGATAGAGCAAAGCGAGAATAAGAACATTGAGTTCCTATTTTCAACGCGAAATGTGCCGAATACGGTGGGAAAGCTGACAACTTTTTCTAGGTTTCGCCTACCTTACTGAGAAACATAGATCTTATGATATTTTTTAAAATGTAGTTATATTAACCAAATAATGATTGAAAGCTTAGATTTTTAACCTAGCTTAACCATAACATAAATATTTTAGGTTCAATTACCTATAATTTTTTTTATTCATCTGCAACATTTAATTAAGGTGATCTACAATTTGCATATTCGGTATATTAACAACAATTATAAAATATTTTATTCCGCTGTTGATTAAAAAATATGACTTTTTTTTTATAAAAGTTAAATCTACAGTTTTTAGAACAAAACTAGAACCTGCTTTCGATTTTCATAAAAGTTGACCAGAAAAACTATTATGAGATTTGAAAGTTTCAAGCATTTGTAGCATTCTGGGTTAAATAGAAGTTGTTTACTATGTCGGTGGTTAGTATTAAAACAACGCGGTATTGTACTAAATAGTACGAAATTTGAATAATTTCCCGTCCCAAATACCGAGGCCCGAATAACAAAGTATATTACATCCTTCCTAAATAAAACCAATGTGTGACACCACAAAGCCTATAAGCTGTAGTAATAAATTGGGATAACAACATTTTATTCATACTAGTGCCTAGGCTTTATAGACGTAGGTAACGTTTTGTATAATAAAATCTATCCATAAAATTTTTGTATATTAATTGTGTTGTGTTGTTTCTTTTTTAATAAAAAGAACATGTTGAGGCCAGTTGAGACCGATGACGTGGCAGGAGCACATAGCCTGACTGTGAACGCGACTGGTTGTGGGTTCGACATCTACTGGAGAAAATTAAATATTTATTTTAATTTATATTTTCATTTTCTCTCTCTCGTGTTTCATGCGGGGGACACAGAGCGGGGTTGAGTTCCGCCACTCAACACAATGCCACCAGAATTCGGCGGAAAGTTGAGAACGGAGTGTCTTTACGAAATTTCTTGAAAAATGACTCTAGAGGAAATAAATATTTGCTAATAATACTTATTTAGAAAACGTTTAAAAATTTGAACATTTGTTGAACAGTTTTACTTGAACCCGCGCTTCCTGGAAACTGACCAGGCGCTCTGACCGCTAAGCTATACGTTCTTAAAATTTATACGTAGTTGGTCTGTCCTCCTGGAAGGAGGCGCAGGTTCGTGTCCCACTACGTTAAATTTTTTTATACGTTTTCTAAATAAGTATGTTTCTTCCCTAATTGTGGAATACCACTTAAAAAAAATTTTAAAAATACATATTTAGATATGTGTGCCAACAGTTTTGATTTTTCGTTGTTCTATTACAAAATAGTGTTTCGAATGAAAGGTATGAAAGTGAAATAAAAATCACCGAACTGAATTCATTTCTGATTTTCGATTGAAACCTCTAAATATTTTTTTCGAAAAAATACAATGCCCACATATTAAATTTCAAATAACGAAATAAACGTGAAAAAAAAATTACAGTGTTTTACCTGTCGTAACATATCAATGTAGAATCTTTTGAGGCTATTATGGGACTATGTTTGAATGTAAGAAATAGCCGTGGGTTCAATATTTACATTCGAACAATATTTTTCTTATCTGACTCTGGTGAGTTCCACTCAACACATAATATCTTCAAATTTGGAAAAAAGAAAAACGAAGTGTACACCTAGAGAATTCAAGCTTTTTTTACCTTCTCTGCTATTCGCGGAATAATTAATGAGACTAAAAAATAAATTATAATAACGCATTTAGCTGTGACTTCATCATAGTTAAGACAAATGAGAATAAAATACAATTTATGGGTTCGATTCTGCATCAGGTTAAATGAATACTGATATCTGAAATACATTAGTAAACTTTGGAGACAGGGTGTGTTAACACTAGGTTCCCTTTGTTTACCTTGCTGTATGCGGAATTCAGCTTGAAGTGAATAATTTTTAAGAATCTTTGCACAAAATAACATTAAGATACATAAAATACGTACATATGTACGTAGTATGTATAGACTACTTCATAAGAATTGTAAACGAAGCGTCCCAGTCACTTACCCAAAGCTTGCATATTAGCACTATCTAGTATGAATTAGTTAAATGGCTGTAGTAATAACATTTTGAACACGAATGCTTCGTCCAGCTTTTCGGGTTTCACACTTCCGTACCTGTGTCGTAACTTGTTTACTATTAAAATTTATGTTTAATACAATTTGAATATATTTCTCGGTTATAGAGATTTTGTATCTGTTTTATTACTTTATTGTAACAAATTAATCCTAGAATTCATTTTATTTCAGTAATTTAAAGTATTTCAGCTTAATATGTTTATACCTATTAGATATTTATTATGATATCACAAATTTAGTTCTAGCGAAGGTGAATGAGGTGAGATGAATTTAAATATAAAATAAACTAATCAATCAGCTTCACGCTGTATCCCGCATACAGCAGGGTAGGCAGAGGGAACC
>DWAN01003420.1:0-13468 GCA_018230445.1 Heliconius hewitsoni
GTATCCCTTTCCAAATAGTTTAAAAACATATAGACGATGTGTGTATTTATCGTGTTTTTTTTTAAAACTATAACCGCTTCCGATTTCTAACACTATGCAATAGTAAGTAAAGTATATTAAAAAATCTAATACTTTAATAACAAAGTTGACTCTATCCACCACCATGTCACACTGAAATATGCCGCCTAGCAGCGCAGACTATGCGCAAAAAGGGCGTCCTCGCGTTATCACATACGTATGTGAGGGAAAGAGACAGATATATATAACCAGTTTCTACTGACCCCTTCACTTCCCCGCGCCTTTAAAAATCAATGAAATAAACTTAAAATGAAGGAAAATCGTAGGTCTTCTTATGATGGTCGGTTTAAAGAAAGAGTTGATTAAATCATTGCATCCCTGTTTGTCAAAGTTATTTGTATGTATTAAAATTTAAGAAGACTCTAAGCGCGATAGTTGTGGGTTCGATTCCAAATAAATATTTAATATTTTCATTTCTTCGCTCTGGTATCAAGCGAAATGTGTGTTTGGTGGTTTATATTATCATAACAGCTTGTCGCGCGATTTACTTGTAAATAAACTAGTACTAATTTAACTATGTAAAATCTGCTAAGTTAAATTTTTTAAAATTTCAACTTAATTAGATATTGATCATCGCGACATTCTTTTATGATCATATAAATTGTGTGTAATGAGGTTAAAAGTTGATGGTTAAAATTTAAAAGTTAAAAATTTATTTTAGAGCGTTTAAATAAAAAGGTTTTCTAAAAAAGATTTTTTTGGTTTTAATTTATTTTTTGCTTTTTAATTCGCGTTGGCTAAGTTTCTCAGTCTGTTCATCTCATTCAACGCATCCTAGTTGCAAGGTCGTTTGCTGGTTAATTTCGAATAGTCCAATAAGGCTCTTCAATAAGGAGACCTTCTAATAAATTTACCCCACTGAAGGCCGCGTATGTATGCTTGACCAACGACAAAGAGCTTAGAGCCATATTTTGCTGGAAATTGCACAGTTTTGGGCTGAATTAGATGAACACCGTCTTTACCAAAATCCTATACGGTAAGGTAAGTCTGTAAGGATAGTATATCAGTGTAGCTTTATCAAGTTAACTTTCGTTGAGTTGGTGTTTTGCTATTGTTCTGATCACGCATTTCGTTGATTCTTTGGCGTTTTGCGTCATCGTCTTTGTTAGCAAGTTTTTCCTGCTGTTTTAATTTCTTTTTCTCCAGCCTTCTCTTCTTTTGTGTAGATATTTCCGTTTTTTTCTATTTTGATCCGACGAGTACTGAAAAAATATTCGTGGACCCTCCTAGATTTCCACTTAGAATGGTAAGTCCTAATATACAACAGGGTTGCCCAGGTGGTTTGAGGTGGTACTTTCATGACCTCATATTACACCCTGATACCACTCAATCTTCAGCTTGAAGCTTACTTGTGCCCGATGAAATACAGTTCCGGGTTTGGTTTTAGAGTTGTCCTTCCCCTAGACAGGTCGTAGACCAATGCTGTTGACGCCGTCAGCACGTATCTCGCCAAATTACACAAGCTAATCAATCGCCAAAGCCGCCGAGTTAATCAATCGATGGTACAGACTTAAAAAGTAGATTTTTTAAAATCATTATATTCATTCTCCCTTTCATGATATAAAAGCACAAAAAAACTTAGCGTAATTTACATATGAATATCTATTTTTCAGATTTTTTTTTTCAAATATATTATTCAGGTAAGTCGTGGCTCAGAAGGACAAGTGTAAGACCGTAGATCCGACTGGTCATAGGTTCGGTCCCCACTCGAGTAAATTAAATATTCAATTTTTACAATTGTTCGTTTTGGTGTGGAATCAAAGTTTCACCACTCTCCACGCAATGCCTGCAGAACTCGGGGAAAAAAGGGAACAACTTGTCTTCACACTGGGTTCCCTGTGCCTACCCTACTGTTTTCGGGATATAGTGTAGAGCTAAAAAAATAAATGTAAATTATACTGCAAATTCTCACTCTTTACCAAATTTAAATAAAATCAGCTTCATTCACTTAAATATTTCACATCCTCGAGTTGGAATTGAACTCACAACCATTCGTATTTACAGTTTCATAATTGTAGATTTAGGGGAAACGTCTTATAGGTTTTGATAATACATTGAATAAACTTGACAGACCTATATGTTTGTAAATATTGTTATAATATTGTATGCACTCATTATTAAGAAATGAACCATTTTGTAATAACTTTTTTATGAAATACACACTTTTTGGATTTTTTCCTTTGTTTGTATTGTAAGTTCTAACTTTGTACCAAATGTTGTAAATCCACGGGATACTTTCCGCGATTTCCTACAGATTTTGATTACGCGGTGAATTTCATACAAATGCAGCAAAAACATTTTGATTGCGTTGACTTTTTTTTCTGTGCTGCAAAGGACAGTAGACTTGAATGTTTGATATTCATTTCAGTTTGATACCTTAATGCGAACTCGAGATAAATGTTCTGGACAGATGGACTACAACGTGAACTATAAGGGTTCCGATTTTTCTTTTTGACGTATGGAACCTTATACACAAACTCGCTAGCAACACCGTACAGTGTGACACATCTAGTGTTAAGCATATTATAAAAGAAAAAACATTAAAGCTCTTTTCACACCTTTTGTTCATAGGTCGCGCGTAGTGTATAAGATTTCAATGAGGCAGTTTCCAAGGTACTTTCACATGGATGATAGACAAGAAAATGAAGTTTCTCAATTTCTGTGCATCTTCTATTTATTAAAGAATAGACAGGGCGATACTAAGGATTGGGACGTTATCAATCCGCTGTTCCTTTTCCTGATTTATCAACTATATCTATAATAAAATTATAACTCTGATCACTATATATGGAATATATATTTAAAAAACTTAAATTTTGTTCCACAAAATTCTACATTTTTTTTATGGAAAAGAAAAGCGAGCGAGCGTTCGGGTCACCGGATGGTAAGTGAAAAAAACGACCCCTGCAACACCAGAGGATCATTGCCAGCTTTTAAGGTGGGGTGGGCGCCGGGGCCCGGCATTACCTGATGCAAAACGCAGTGGGATAAAGCCAATACTTCACGCCAGTTTTAAATGTCGGAGGTGGTAAATGATCCGGTCGAGTCTGCCCATGCGTGTTGCCATTGCTGGCGACGTGACTCTACCATACGTACTTTAGCAGGATGATCCTATTCAAGTCCGGGATCACACGGCACAAAGGCACAAAAATTCTACAAAATAACTGTTTTATTGAATTGGCTGAGTTTAGATTTCAGTTTACCTGTAGATACTGTCTTTAAAATTATAATGTTATTAGAAAATGAAATTAATTCAGATTAGTAAATAAATAATTGTGCTGTTAAAGTGGGCGAAGCCGTGAGGGGTTTGCTTAACGTATAAAAGCGTTCTTACGGTAAGCAGAAAAAAACTCAAGGAGCCTAGTGTCGAGACATCCCTTTCTCCACATTCCACCTGAATTCGGAACATTGCGTGTTGAACTCAACGCCGCACTTTGTCTTACGAACAGTGATAAAATGAAAATAATTTATTCTTCCGATTTCGAAATCTGCATCATCGTTCGTCGGATCGCTGTGGCAAGACAACTCAATATGCAATATCTGAAATGGAACGAAACATTATTTTTCTTTATATTTTTGCTTTAATTACGCACAATATATCTTTATATAATTTTTAAAGGCTCCACTTTTTCTCCGTGCAGAGTGCTTGGACTATATTGTGGATCTGTATTGATATTACATTTTGTTTGGTTAGTCGCGATAACCTCAAAAACTATGAGCTTAAATTAAATATTTTTGTGTTAAATACTCCACTTGCCGAAGAAGAGTATAGATTATATAAGGTGAGCTTAATTGTTTACTACGTAAACCACTATTACTGTTAGAGCTACCTCGGGCACTAACAATAGATTATATTCAACTGCTAGGTATGTGTGACCTCGGGAACAAAACCGAAAGTAGAAGGTTATATAATATGACAAAAATATTGCAATACTATAAATCAAATCAGCTTCACGCTGCAATCCGCACACAGCAGAGTAGGCAGAGGTAACCTAGTGTTAAGACACTCCGTTCTCCACTTTCTCGATACCAGAGCGAAAAAATGGAAATATAAATTAGAATAAATATGTGATAGAGGAAAAGCATTAGAGACTATAATTATAACTGATTCTCACGAGCACAATGCCAATATGGTAAAAAAATATAGGTTCACATACACCTACATACATTTTATATGTATATAAATACATACTTTCACCGATACAACCGATGTTTATATAACTGACTGTTAGACTGTTCTATGGTTTTCTTATAATGTTACGTTATGGAGGTAAACTAATAGATTGTTCAATTATTTTATTATTATTAGCGCATTTAGATCATCGTTTGGGGCATGTTGTTTTTTTTATCTTCACGCTGTATCCCGCACACAGAAGCGTAGTCAGAGGGCACCTCGGGACCTAGTGTTTAGACACTGCGTTCCCATTAGGACAGTTCCGTTCCCCACAATAATCAAATTAAATTAAATCAGCTTTACGGTCTGTTCCGCTCACTGCAGGGTAGGCAGATGGAACGTAGTGATAAGACACTCCATATACCACTTTCCGCCGAATTCTAGAGGCATTGCGCTATGCCTCGACAGCAGAGCGAAGAGACGTAAAGTATAAATTTAAATAGATATTTTATTTCCTCGAATAGGGATGGAACCCACACCTAGTGCGTTGGCATTCACATTCTGTGATTTAAGGCATTAAATATTTAAATATTCAACATATCCAGATATCACTTTTATCTCTAAAAGGTATTTTCGGTATCCAAATAGCTTACCGTAAAAGCAACTGGATATATAACACCCGGTATGGAACAACTCAGTTTCGTTTCCGTTAAAATTTCCTAACTTAACTGACCAACGTAAGTGGTACAAATTAAAATATTTTTATACCTTCTCATTTTAGTCATTTACGTGTATGGTGTATTTGATCTATAATCTACAAATGAAAGTATGTGTAAACGATTTCAAAGAAAGGAGACCAGTCGTGGCACAAGCGTGTATTCGCAATAGGTTGTGGGTTCGTTTTCCATTCGAATGTATTTCCTTAGCTCTGGTGTCGAGGCAATGCGCGGCGTTGAGTTCTGCCACTTAACACGCGTTGTCTCCAGAATTCGGTGGAACGTGGGGAGCGGAGTGTTTTAATAATAGGCTTTCTCTGCCTACCCTGCTACATGCGGGATACAGCGTGAAGATGAAACAATTTTCCAAAACAAGAGAAGATTTCATAATAGCTTCACATTGTATCTGTTATATACAGAGTAGGGAGAACTAGTTTAAATATACTCTGCCCTCCACTTTCCACTCATCTATTGAATTACGGAACTCAACGCCGCCTCTTTTCATATTTATACCTACAGCATTAAAACGCAATAAAGTTACACTATTATATAATGATATACGTTTAAAAGCGAGTGCCGCGTGCCGGTCGACCACACCTGACCTTTGCCAGACACCTGTTTTTGTTTAATAAACGGTATAAAACTGAAATAGTCATATATAAAATGTCAACAATTCCGTTTGTATCTAAGTTATAAGAAAATAAAGGGTTGCGTCTGTTTTTTCAAAGTTATAAATTGTATTAGATGTTTTACTTTTTATGGCGAAATAATATTGGTATGCGTAGTTGGAATTAATGTTTAGCCTCTGTTCGCTTCGCCTACTTACCTAGCTCGCTTCGCTCCCTCTCTAATTTTTTTTTAAGCTCAAAGGTATTTAAAAAAGAACATGCGATAGTTAGAACTGAACAGCTTTATAATATGTATATTATGTACTTGAATGCACTTGGCTATATAAATTATAAAAAGTACACGTTCTCGTTTTGTCGTTCTCAAGTATTGGAAAATTTTGCTAGAATAACTGTTTCAAAGGTTTCACTACTCTGTAAATTAAATAAAAATGGAAATTAGAATGAATTTTAATTTGGCTTTCCTAAAATTTAGAAAAAAAAACGTAAAAAGAATCATATAATCGTCCTCTTATCAAACAAAATTTGTAAATTAAGAAACATAATAAAAAAAATGATAAACCTTTATTTTTAAACAAACTATTTCGGTAATTCAATAGCATTATAATATAATAAGATATTTGAAGTATAGATTCATATCTCTAATATACTTATATGTATAAGCATTTTCTCAATTAAAATTTGAACCCCTAACCACCGTACACAAACAACGTACACTATTTACCAAATCCACTATCAAGAACCATACATTACCATCAGTTTTGTAGCTATTACGTAATCAACAGACAGTCAAACAAAAAACAAGATTATATATACGTAACGTATACTATACCATTCGCTTGACGTTTTACACGCATCATAAAACATTACGTTAGAGCACGCTACCATTCTATACCTTTATGAATATATGAATGTATGTAGAATAATTTATTCTACATATTAATAGAAGTGAGCTACCACACCTATTTTGTTATGTATCTAGGGTATAATTTATTTTAAAGAACGGCGTTAAGTTTCGCCTCACTGTCTTGATATCGGGCGGTGTTTCTTGACTAGTTAATTAGTTTTGCTTCTACCATGCTGCACGGGAAAAACAATAAAAAATAAACTTATTTTAATATTATTAAGATGCCATGTAAAAATAAAAATAAAAACAAATAATAACTTCCATAAGTCCTGACAATAAATGTCAAAATATGAAATATAAATTATTATTTATATATAAATACCAGTAGTGGCGCATAGGCACAAATTGTGACTGTAAAATCGACTGGCTGTGGGTTCGATCTCCACTCGAGAAAATGAAATATTTTCATTTTCATTTATATTTTCATTTCTTCGCTCTGGTGTCGAGGTAAAAGTGCGGCGTTGAGATCCGCCACTCAACACGCAATATCTCCAGAACTCGGACTGAAAATGACGAGAACTGAAAGTGGGAAACGGAGTGTCTTAACACTAGGTGCTCAGGTTCCCTCTGGTTACTCTGTTATGTGAGGTACAAAAAAGGATTTGTTACAATTTTTTATGGTCAAATAACTAAAACGGCGACACATGACACGTTCTAAGTCCCCAAAAGGACCCTGGCCAAAGTAACAATGGGTAAATAAGGATTAACGTAATATAACATATCCTGGCTTCCTCGACTTACTTGACAAATGGACTACCCAACACAAAACCAATTTTTCAATTCACGTCAAAAGTTCCTGAGATTAGCGCGTTAAAACACAAATTCTTCGGCTACATATTGTTAGTAGGATATAGAATACAGAACTATAGATTGGTAGTAACCAACAGTAGCTTTCCCCCGGAAATGTCGATAATAGAAATATTTAACTCCTTACATTAAAGTCATTATAGTATTCATATATTTTCCTTGTTTAGTTATATTCTTAAATAAAAGACTAATTTGCTATTTTGCGGCGCAAGTTATAAGGAATAGGAGTGGGTTCAATGCCAATTCAGCTTAATATTTATTTATGTACACTTTTTTTCGCTCATCATTTTGATTAAACAATAAATATGTTTCGCACGGAAAATCCTCAAAAGGGAAAACGAAATATAAGCCGCCTCCCAACACGCAATACCTCGAAAATTGGACTGATAGTAGGAACGAAATGTCTTTACACTAGGTTCCCTTTGCCTGTCCCGCTATATACCTATGGGATACAGAGTGAAGTTACAAAAACGGTAATTTAATCAACAAAAATCATAACCATAAATGTAGTTATGAAGTTATTAAATAATAACAAAATTGAATATAGCTGTTTACTTTGTATCTAATAAATAAATAATAATCAATATTATGTCATTGTAGTCACAAATCCAATTAGTGTTGACATATCATTAAAGTGTCATTATTCTGTGTCTATTATTTTCTCAATACTATATATACTATGGAAGGAACAGAGTAGCTATGAACAGAGGTACAATTTTTTTACTAAGTTTTTATATAGTTTTTTTTTTTACGCTATCTACCGTATATAGTAAAGTAGGCAGCGGGAACCTGCTAGCCCAGTGCTAACACTCCGTCCCCATTATGCCGTCATTTTCATTCCCCAATTTTGGATAAATTTTTGAGGTATTGCGTGTTGAGTGGTGGAGCTCGCCGCCGCCGCCTCGTTATCAGAACGAGACACCGAAAATATTAAATAAAAACACTTCCCTGAGTGGGAATCGAACACTCAACACACGATGCCTTCGGAATTTGGCGGAAAGTAGAGAACGGAGACGGAACGGAGAAGTGACTTAATGTGAACAGAATATCTTGCACTAGGTCCCAATGTTTTTTTTGCCTACCCTTTTAAACAATGTGTTGCTTAAAAATATATAAATAATATTTGTTCTACTTCCATACAAAAAGTACTTAACGGATTTAGATGAATCCTTACAATAATAAAGCTTATACATCAGAATAACACAAACAATTTATGTAAATGTATATTTTAGTTGTAATATTACAAACTTAAGCGGGCGAAGCCGCGGTTGACCCGCTAATTCTATATAAGTATGGTAGCTCATCAGTAATAAACAGTTTCATCTAAATTTGAGAATAAAAATACTTTTTTCAATTTTTTTAATGGAAATCTTGTCTTTATAGGGAACGGAGTGTCATGTATGTCAAGTGTAACTGACACTAGGTTCCTGCTCACGGCAACCCCAAAAATCTCTCTAATTATTTAAGAAAATTTAAGCAACGAAATGTTTTAACACTACTGTTTCTGTCTACTGGGTGATCAAAATGTAGACCTATTGAAATATTGCCCTAGACGAGTGGGTTCAAGAACCACAATCTAAGTATTGCAGTTTCGCTATAAGTGAGTGAGTGAGAGAAATTCAGAGATTGATACAAAGTGAATTAATCTCCGATTTCTTTTATGGTTAAATATCGTAGTGGCGCAGCGGCTGACTGTAAACACGATAGCTGTGAGTTCTATTTGCACTCGTAGAAATGAATTATTTTCATTATTTCGCTGTGAAGAAAATACAACGTCTAGAAAATTGACCGAAAAGTGGAGAACAGAGTATTTTTAAATTTTCTAAATAAGAATTTTTATTTCCTAAGTGTGGAATAATACTGTAAAAAAAATGTTAAAAATGCTTTGTTCCTTCTGTCTATTTTCATATATGCGGCCCCAAATGGAGCTAGAATACAAGATTCTAATTCAAATTCGCTACCATCAGTTAAATATATGTTATTAGGATCAATAGATAATTATTTAATTAAAATTAAAATTTAATAAAAGTTAAAGTTAATTAGCACTGTTTCTTAACATTTTCACGGCATTTAACCACGGCGTACGTTAACCATAGGAACTACCTGTTGGGGGAAAGATAATGCAAAGGTTATAAGAGATTAATTATGTTTACAAACGGAAATTCAACGAACTAAGTCATTATGAAGATTGCATTGTAATTGAATAATTAAATATTCATACTCGTGTTATATACATATGTATGTATTTATGTATATATCTATAGTGTGTAAAAAATTATGTTTTACGGTGGTAGCCAGTTCACGCTGTATGTATTGGAGGGTAGGGAGGGACAGCCTAGTGTAAAGTCACTCCGTTCCAAATTTACCGCCCTATTCTTGAGACATTACGGCGGGATGTGGCGGAACTCAATACCGCACTTTGTCTTGTTGCTAGAGGAAGAAAATAAAAGTAACTCATCCCTCGACTAGGAATTGAATTCACAACTGTCGCTTCTATTGTCAGATATTGTGCCGCTGCGCCACCACGACCCGAAAAGATTATTTGGCAATTCTTGTCATACTTTTGCTGAACAACATTTCTGGACTTATATAAATTAATTAAAATGTTTTTTACCATGTATCTAATAAGTACCAGATCCTTAACAATGTTGCTATCAGTTTAAAAGTTTAATGTTAAGCCAATCTACAGTAAATTTTAATTGAACGAGTTAATTCGATTATTTTAACACCGCAATTAGTGCACGGGTGGTGGGCGGCGGTGATCACTTGACGTGATTTGCCGTGTCTTTTTATCATAACATAAATAAAAAACTAAATTAAATTATTTTAAGAGGCCAGTCGTGGCACAGAGGCACAAAGTGTGACTGTAAAATCCACTAGTTGTGGGTTCGATCCCCACTCGAGGAGATGAAATATTTATTTACATTTATTTATATTTTCAATTCTTCACTCCGGTGAGAACTCGGCGGCAAGTGGGGAACGGTGTCTTAACATTAGGTTCCCTCTGCCTACCCTGCTGTGTGTCTTTATTTAATTAAAACATATTAGCTTAACTTAAAATATCTGCAGAACTATTTCTTGCGCTGCATAGAAGACATACATAATATAATAGAACAAATTGCTAGCTTGAACTACATCATTATTAATTTATTTTCGTTTTCTTTTAACAATATCATTTTAAAAACAATATCTATACTTTTATACTTATTTTGAAAAGTAGTTTCAGCCATTTTAATAAAATAGTTATTTATAGCAATTTTGTTGGTCATTTTTAAAATGGTTCAACTTTTTTATTTATAAGCCGATTGAAATAAAATAACACAAAATGTTAAGGAAAGCTGGCAAAAACACAATTTAACCGTTTCTGAGATTAGTGTGGACAAACGTACATACAAACAGACAAAAAAATAATTATTGTTTTTGGTTGTATTCTATTACGTTATTAAATAAAATAACAAAAAATATGCACTAATTGCATTCACAGGCAGTGGAGATCTGGGAACCTAGTGTGAAAATATTCCGTCCTACATTAGAGCCACTTCGGTTCCCCACATTCCGCTGAATTATTGTGGCACTGTATGTTTATTTCCAGCGTTTTGTCTCATTACCACGGCAAGGACGTGATAATATAAAATATTACCCCACTACCCCGAGTAGGAATCGATACCACAATCGTAGCGTATACTTATGCCCCTGCGCCACGACGGGTTCGATTCCCGGATCATTAAAAATGAATAAATATATGAATAATAAACTATCTGTGAATTTCTTGTCTGTCATATATTCGACGTAAATCCTAAAACAATAGAAGTGATAGAAACTAAGTTATGGGAATACATACTTTCCAAGAACGATAATTGCGGTATACGCGCGCACTATAACGCGTAATCAGTGCGGTTTCTCAATAAATTTCTTGTTGAAAAAATGGATAAAAAATACTTGAGTAACGTGCTTATGGACTATATTTTACTATAAATATGATGGTTATGGGTTCGATTATGACTTATTTCCCATAGTTAGTTATTTTCATGGTAAATAAACAACGCATGGTTGAGTTTCGCCGCTCAATGAGTAGTGTCTCGATGGAAATTAAACACTGAGTGTCTTAGCACTAAGTATTCTCTGCTTGCCTATCCTGCTTTTTGTGGAATACAGAGTGAATCTAAAAAAAGTTTACAGTAGCTAGTTGAATTTCGCTCAGAGGACTTATTAGAATTTCGTATCTCTCAAAAGGTAAAAACGAAAGCTTTATAGGAAAAAATATATGAATAAAAATTTTAAAATATATGTAAAGTATATAGCTTTAATATAATTCATTTATTTTTGTTTACATAAAGAATGTATAAAGTGTTATGGAAGGTCAAGGCCTCCTGTTACAAGTACTAGTATCATGCTGGTAGATAACTTTCTAGGCTGGTCTCAATACTTTCTATTTAGCTAAATAGTTTATAGGTTAAAGTTTATAGGTATATTTGTAGTTCATCTCATACAAAAAGAGTGCCCACAACCTTTAGTTTCTCAATTTTTATAAGTTTGTCTTTCCAAAATTAACACGGAAGCCTCGGTGGGCGAGTCCGACTCGCTCTTAACCTATTTTTTTAACTTAACTCATGCTCTTATGCTCGTATGTAAAAATATGCTGAAGGTATGTTATTATGGATAGGCAAAGAACATTTTAAAAATTTTAATGTTATATTTATAGGTTTATGTTGAAATGAAAATATTAATGAATAATAATTCATTCCTCCCAGTGGGAATCGAATCCACAGCCGTGATGTAACTACACTCCTGTATCTCTGCACTACGACGGCCTCAATCCAAGTACATATTGCTTACTAAATAATCATAACCTTAAAACACCACAATAGTCCTGGGTTCAAATTCCACGAGATACCATAATCAGAAACACTCCATCCGTTCCTTTCATACATATCTATTTCAACATAACCTATCTCAAATATGAATCCCTTGAAACAACTAATTGCACGGACTCATGCGAGGCGCAACAACGTATGAAACATTTTTGCGATAAGATTGATATTGATAAAGGCGTGCTATGTTAATTTGCGTGCGTATTCTTTGATTATAGTACATTTGTTAGACGCATGTGCGATAGTTCGTATAACCATTGTGTTATATATTTTTTATTAGTTCCACGCTGTATCCCGCAAATGGCAAATCCCGCAGAAGGAACTCGAGAACTTAAGACACCCCCCGTCTCAACACTAAGTTCACAGGTTAAATAAAATGAATTAATATACTCACTTCATATTAACATCTTGATCTTTTATAAGAAAAAAATATTTTGTTCACTACGACCACGTTAGCCTAACTGTTACTGACTGTTTTTTTTTGTTAAATTTTTTTAATTATTAACATGATATAAATAAAAATTTGAAATATCTACTTATAAACTACAAAGTTTCATCGTAAAGTTTCTATATGATCTTTAAAAGAGTCGTTATATTTATAGAATTAAAATAGGTATTATATAAAGTAGGTATTTTAATTAACTTGTCTAAAATTATATTGATAATTTATTATTCTGAACTCTATTATGAGCACATTCCAATATAAACATATTTTAATGATATATAATAAAACAATAAAATAACACTCACTTTATCTTATAAACTCCTCCAATTTATTCCTTCACCAGCTTTTATAAATTATCTATTTATTAACTACCCTCCTTTTTGTACAAGACCTAACACTGGACGATTTATTTATTTATCAACAACCCTCTTTTTCTTATAAAACCTAACAGATAGAAAAATACATTCCAATAAATAATGAGGCAAGTCATGGCGCAGGGATACAAGAGTGCGTCTGTAAAAGGGACAGGTTATGGGTTTGATTCCCACTCAAAGAAATGAAATATGTATATTTTAAAAATGCGAAAGACGTATGATAAAAAAAACTACAGATAAAGCTATCAACATGCTCTTTACATATTTAAAAGTATACTTTTCACAAAGAAAATTAATAATGGGAAAATTGGAAAAAAAAATTCAATTAATTATATTCTATTGACTTCGTGTGATGATTTTTTTATAAAGAATAATATATAATAAAATATTTCTCCAAGAAATCTTTAATTACTGTATTAAATATTTATACGCCTTAATGAGTGATTAGAAAATATATACGATACAATTCAGCTGTAAAAAGTATATATATATATATATATATATATATATATATATATATATATATATAT
>DWAN01003421.1:0-13466 GCA_018230445.1 Heliconius hewitsoni
TATATATATATATATATATATATATATATATATATATATATATATTAATAATTAAAAAAAAGACAACAAGACGAATCTTCTCAGAAATGAAAACAGCCTGTATACAAGTATCGAACAGGTATGGGGTACCAATGACCTGTTTAGCATAAAACAGCTCCCACGCTCCCGACATTCGCGATAGATTCTTGCACGCTCTTAAAATGTGATTTGCTCTATATTTAGGATGTTGATAGTAAAACAAACATTGATGTTACACTTGCGACGTGAACATTGTGATAATTGGCAGTAATGGCCGGCGAGTGACCACTCGGCCCGTACCGAGATTTTCCCACGCACCGTATTTTTTTCTGAACATAAATTATACATTCAAATTGTGTTTCCGAGATATCAGATCATCTCGACGATATGAATAGGCGTTGATGAGGGCTCTTCTTTAATGGATGTTTGAAATAAAAAATGGCTTAGTATGTCTCAATGATTTGTAAGCTTTATTTTAATTAGGTAATTTAGGCACCGAAGGGATGGTACATTTAAAGAAAATGCGTTCCTTTACCTAAGGCAGTTTTGAGATCGTAAATATTGCAGTTTATATTTTTGTAGTTAAAGAAGTTATTTTTGTTAGTTTACACAAAAAATGTTCTGTAGTTCCGTCTTCTGCTTTTTATTATTATTATTATTTTTGTTTTTTTTTTATTATTTTTTATAATACTACAACTACCTAAGTAGCTATATAAACGTTAAAATTATTTCTTATCAGATTTGAAAATATAACAAATGAGATGAAAGAATAAATTCACGCATCAGCCTTTTGAAGTCCACTGCTAGACAAAGGCCCTAATAGAATAGGTCTGTAGTTTTTCAATAGAGCTCTGTCGCCCTTTTTGAAGAACAACACCACCACGCTTCCGCTCTACCGTCTGACTATAAACGCGACTGGTTGTAGGTTCGATTCCCATTTCAAGAAATGAAATATTTATTTAAAATTTATATCTTCATTTCTTCGTTCTGGTGTCGAAGCAAAGCGTGGCGTTGAGATCCGCCACTCAACACGCAATCCCTTCTGAATGCGGCGGAAAATGTGAAACGCAGTTTTAACACTGGGTTTCCTCCGCCTACCCTGCCGTGACATCGTTAAATATATGCCGTCTGTCAGAATGCAGTCGCTTTTTGTGGAACCACTAGGACTTATCCTAGTAGCCACAGCGCATCTGCGCTTGAAGAATGAGTTCATCTTAAAGATTTTTTCAGTTCCGCGCACCTAGTCTAGCGTTGAAAAAGAAATAGAGGCACCTAAAGTGATGCAAAAAAGACTTAACTTAATCTATGTTACGTAGAAGTATGTATTATTTATTATCTACCTTTTAGTAAAACTTAAATCATCACTAACAGATAAGCCAGAGAGGAATAATTTACAAATGAAAGTAGTGGTATTGGTTATACATCACGATGAGTTTTATCTCTACGTATAAACTACCTACACATAATCTAACTTCCACTTAAAATTATTTCGCACTTTGCAATTAAATTTATAATTATAGAAGTAGGTAGGTTGGTAGATATACGTAAATACTCACAGAGGTGCTGTACTTTTTGTATACATTCCATGATATCAAAAAATACAAATAACATAATAAATGCATGTAAATATAAATATATTTTTTACATAAAATCATTGTTCTCTCAGCATCACGCTATACCCCGTAGACGGCTGGTTAGGCAGAGAAAACTTAGTGCTATGACATTCCGTTCCCCATATTCCGCCAAATTTTGGAGGCATGATTTTTGGAAGCATTGAGTGGCGGATCTCAGCTCCGCACTTTACCTCGAGACCAATGACTGATGATGAAGAAATTAACATATAGATTTAAGTAACTATTTAATTTCCTCGAGTGGGGATCAAACCCACAGCCACACTATATACACATATCTATATACACATATCTATATACACATATATATGTCTTAAATCTAAAATACTTGATCAAAGATAAAATATCTATACGAAATAAAAAATCAGGAATAGAGTTATTAGTATCTACCTATACTGTAACAAAACAGTACAGTTCAAAAACAATGTCTGTCTGTATATTTAATATATTTAAGAAAAAATATTCAATGCGATAATTAAAGATCTTAAACGTCTGTAAAATAAACAAAATTTTCGAGCAAAGAAGAAAGAAAGAAATAGTGGTAAGAATTTTCCATTGACCAATAATGGAGCATCTGAAGAAGAACTACAAAAGAACGACTAACATATAAGAAAAAAGTAAATAGTAGATAATAATAAGTACAGTACAGTCAACCAGTTGTGGCCGCCCTGAAGTTAGTACCTGTAGATGATGGCTGAGCGAGCATACTTGACTTCTTTTAGATTTTTCTTACTTTGATTATTTTATTCCCGAATGAACTTAACTTCAAGGCGGCTATGACTTGCTGTTTTTTAAATATAAAAAAATAAAATTCGTGTCGCAATGGGATGGAATTTGACTAAAAGCTTGTTGGTTGCGGGAATTATTCAATTTTTTTTTTCAATTTCCAAAGACAAGTGTGTGAGATAGATCTAGTTTGACCGATGACTTCTATATGTATAATATATAGATATAATTTAAGTGCCCGCAGCCCGTAAAACATGAAAAATGCGTGACAAAAAAATTATAGTTAAAAAATACCGGACAAGCACGAGTCGGACTCTCTCTCCGAGTGTTCCGTACACAAGTTGGAGGTCATGAGCTTTTTCTGAAATCCAAGCTTAGCTCAGCCGGAACCCTTTCACCTGATACCTCACTTGAATACAACTTTTACTCCCCTTTTAAGGCTATTAGTTTTAGGATTTAACGATGATGTATAGTTTCTGTACTTATACTACCTATAGATGCTAGCAGCCAAATTTTATAATTCTAGGTGTACTGGAAGTATTTTGTTAATTGTGATTCCCTTTATAGTGTCGAAATATGCGTTTTTTGAGATATCTTGATAAATGCCATATCTTTTTTAAAGTTAATGTAAAAATACGATTTAGTCAGGAAATCTTGGGACCGATATCTGTAAGTATTCCTGAATCCTGTGATAAAGGCTCTTGACAGACAGACAGACAGATGAACGGACAACAAAGTGATCTTATAAGGGTTCCTTTTTTCCTTAAAAGATACGGAACTCCAATAAGTGAACTTAAAAACAAAAAAATGTCTTTGCACTAAATGAAATATAAAAATATCAAAAACTATAATAAAAATATGAAGAAAATTGGAATTAAGGATTAAATAAATACAAATATACCTAGCAACAAGAATAAAAATACAGTGACAAAACAGATAAGTTTTTTATTTACTTTGATAAAAAAGTTCCTTAATAAAAATTTGTTTTTGTGTTTGCTTTTAAATTCATATAAATTTATAATAAGTCCAACGTACGTACTACGTCCGTACTATAGATCGGTGAATAAAGTAATAAAAAACACTAAAATAAAAAAGGCGAAGTCGCCATAAGTCCTCACAGTGTGGAACCTCGCTTAAAAAACAACATACAATTTATAGACGCTCATAACGTAATGAAAACTTACAAGTCCCGTATATTCTTTATAGCCTAAATGTCCAAATTTATCTTTTTAAATATCCTTAAACTCGATGGGTACGAAAAGTTTTTTAAATAAAATATTTGTTTTTTACACTTTTTTTATAAGTAACTCGAACCTTAATAAATCCGTGCACCGTATGAGCTAGTTTACACGAGACATTAACATGACATGACATTGCATTATTTCCTAGGAATTTAAAAAAATAAATAAAATTAAAGATATTCGAACTTTCTTTGCTAAAGCTTCTCTTACTGATCAGCAATCTCCTACTAGCGGAACAGATGTAAAACGTTGATATACATGTATTCCTAGATTCAGCAGTTCTAGATCCGGCCTCATAGCTAAATCGTAGTTAATGTGAACACGAAGCAAAATAAAATTTGTTAAAAAGATGAAAAGATGTCTAAAAAATACGATATTCCGTTTATGCAAATAAGAATTAGTGTAAAAAGAAAGTAAAATAGGAACGCTGATAAGAAACAAGACAATGATTTCTACATATATTCAAAATTAGATTCAATCTAATCTGGGCCGAGGCACTGGGCACTTAAGGACTGGATCCAAAAGTGTAAAACATACTAATATTTTAGATCATCACACAAAAATTCACACTTTGTTTTAAATTTTCCTTGTAATATTTTATAGCAAAGTTGTTTTAATGTAAAATATGTTACTAGCTTTTCAATTGTAAGATATTGTAGTTAATTAATAAATAATAAAAATTTCACTGTTGATTTACGACTTTATAGCTTATAATTTAGTTGGTTATACCGGGGTCGCAAACACTGATCTGAGATTCTCACCATGCAACGTGATGAACACCCACCGCCCGGTAAATTTGTGGAACGACAAGTAGTTTTCTCCCTGTCGATGTCATAGCAGTAGGAATAACATAATGAGTTTTTTTAATAATAAAAAATAAATTTAATAATAAAAATAATAGATTATTTTTAAATGCAACTTATTGTATAATTACTATAATTATGTTCAGTAGGTAGTAGGTAATAATATTTAAAATAAATTATCTTTACAACACAGATTCATAAAGTCAAAAGACTGGTTAATATAATTGGGTTCATAAAAGAACATCAGTAATCGCCTGGACTTACTTGGACTAGCATTAATCTGTTATTATATTATATATATATTATAATCGGCAGGGCAAATTATATAGCTTTAATTAGACTCGGAGACTATATCCCGAAAACTTGCGAAAGATGGTAAAGGTAGATTTTATAGATTAGATGTGAAATAAATTTGCACCATAGTCTATAACCTAACCTTGATACACTTACATAAACATGTTTTCTTTTTTAATACTATTAAGTACATTACACTGAGCACTGCTGTACAGATTAACAATGGTAAAATTTCATTGAATATTTACATTTACTACATAAATATAAAATGAATTGAAATTTTTATGTTTATAAGCAAAAAACAAATTAAAGCACGGGCTGTGGGCTGACAAATATAAAAAAAAATGTAAAAAAAATCAACTTAATCAAACATTTAATTAAAATAATTGTCCTATTGCAAATTAATATTTTAGCATTTAAATAGCAACTTGCGGCGTTCGTTTCCGCCTTTTCACTTGTTTCCAGTATAGGTGCGATAGGAAAAAAGTAATATGAACTTGGGCACTATAAAAGACCAATTTAATTTCCCTCTTCTTTGATAACTTGTAAATATATTCTTATATTGTAGGTGAAGCAGCGTTAGATAAAAAAACCAGCCAAGTATCGGTCGTATGTACGTACCAGGTGTTCCGTAGCATTATCTATAAAACGGCAAAAATATCACCTTTGTTGTATAGGACCCCATAAATATTTTTATTTTATTCTGCTTGCTATTATTTCTTGTTATAGCGGCAACCGAAATACATCATATGTGTAAATTTCAACAGTTTAACTATCACAGATAATAATTATTCTTTATAATTGGCACATATTTCCTTGTCTTTCCGTTCTACCCTTTAGGCACGGGACCCTAAAAACTGATATGGTTATTACTTAGTACAGGCCTACAAACGTAGTTCAAATAATAAGTTTATAAAAACATTAGTTAGATAATTTATATTTATGTTAGTTATTATTATGGATATTTTTTACTAATTAAAGGCTGTTATCATGTGTATATTAATAAATTATAACATAGTTTATCTTGTATCTTTAGGCGCCTTATATCTTTTATAATTCTATCAAGAAATTAGTTTATCATCGTGAAAAAAAAGTTCACAAATCAAAAAGACAGCTCCTTGATACAAAAGATATAAAAATTTAAGAATTAGTCAAATGTAATGTCAAAGAATTACACCGAAATACCTGTCCTTATGAGTTAAATAAAAATGAATTTGCATGAAATAAACTACGTTAAATAGATTCTTATTAAGATTTTTTTATCTCCTTTAATTCTACCCCTAATCGTTCAAAAAGCTAATTAATTGACTCTTCTTTTATATTTCTCCGTTGTCGTCGTCATCTCCATGAGTGGAATTTTTAAATTGAGTAATGAAAACGTCAATTATGTAGACTGAATCTATTTTTAAAATTAAAGAAATCAACATATGCCTTTACGACTTGAGCTGCTAACATATTTGCGAAATGAAAATGAAATAACAAAGCTTAGACGCAATCTTATACTAAATACCAATGGGGCACAGTCGATCGTGTGAATGAGCGTATCATTTATTGTTGAAACGTGTCGGGATCACGTAGTTCAAGCTGATAGTGCTAGTGATAGATATACCATCTCAAGGCGTAGTAATTGAAATATGGTATTGCGAGCGTAATTACTAGTTAATTTATATTTTGATGTCAATGTAAAACAATGTATTTAGGGTAAATTTGCAGGTATATAATGGAAAAATCTGTGATATATATTTTAACGTTAGTTTTATGCAGGTATGTGAATTTAAAATTTTGGTAATTGTATCTATAATTTTTCTATTTTATGTTATATTCCTCAATGTGCAGAAAAGGAAGTGCAGAGAAGAAAGTGATAATTCTGTTTTCCATTTGCTACTTATTTAAGAAATACTGCGTGTTATATTTTTTGATCAGCCCGAAAAAAAAACGTATTTTGAAATCTTTTTTTAACTATTAACTTCTCATTTCAGTGTTCAATCCAAGGTTATATCAAGGGGCGATAATTTACCTCAAGTGTCTAACAATATAATTAAAAAAGATGATTCTAAAGCTATTCCAGAAATTCACATAGAGTTACCGGTGTATAAAGAACTACTTGCAAATGTTACATCCGAAAAGAAAGTTGAACAGGAACCAGAGCACAATGTTACCAAAGTTTTAGACGAAGAAAATAAAACACTAATACAGTTATGTTCAAATAAATCACTGGAGACACTTGAGAACGAAATATTTAACGACGAAATTATTAATTGTGAAGTTCCTATTATCGATAATGGAACCGCGTTGATCTTAACTCCTTATATAGAAAAGGGACAAATTCAAGAAGCACGAGAGGCCAGTAGAGTCAACTCCGATATATTTCTCGGCGTGGAAAGTTATTCAGGATTTTTTACTGTGAACAAAACGTACGATTCAAATATATTCTTTTGGTATTTCCCTGTCCAAAGTAAGCCCGTAAACGAAACTCCTTGGATAATTTGGTTGCAAGGTGGACCGGGCGCATCGAGCATGACTGGATTGTTTGATGAAATAGGACCTTTTAAATTAAGTCCAGGAGGAAATTTAAAATGTAATTAATTATAGTAATAATTATGTCACTTTTGTTTTCTGTAAAATTTACCCATAAAAACTGAAATATTGCATTTTACAGTGAATCCTTACACATGGTTGCAGAATCACTCTTTAATTTTCATTGATAATCCTGTCGGTACCGGCTACAGTTTTACACAACACGTCGATGGGTACTCAAGAGATATGGCCACGGTATTTACATTAATTATAATAAATTTTCAATAATATTCTATGTAACCTTAAATTTATTTTGTTAATTAAGGCTGTACTTCTGAGTCATACATTTGTAAATTGAAAGTTTATAGCTCAGTATACATCGTTCTTAGTAAACATAAATTGTTCTACCAGGGACTTAGCACATGTATGCGTGAGCGTGAGAACTAGGAAAGTTCAAATATGTAAAATAGTGGATTACACGTACTTGTATCAATCATTCTTATTGATAACGTACTCACAATTAGATCTTTTTGATTCTTACTATAATTATGTTTCAGTATGGAGGCAATTTGTACAAAACAATCCGTCAGTTTTTGGAAGTATTTCCGGAGTTGAAATCCGCGCCGCTGTATGTAGCTGGTGAATCTTATGGTGGAAAATACGTTCCGGCTTTGGCAATTGAAATTCATAATCATAGAAATGATCCCGACGTCAATATAAATTTAGAGGTTCGACTGTTGTTTGTTACATATTTAAAAGAGGCTTCAACTTATAATATAATTGATAATTTTATACTTGGATACATTTTATATTATTCTTTTACAGCTATTTTCCATCTTTTATATATTTATATAAAACTTTTTCTCCGGGTAATACTAACAGTGGGACTTTGGAACTACTTTCGATAATTTTTCCGTATAATACGATGCTAATTGGCAATTTTTTATTTAATATGTTTATTTTAATTAATATATGTTACTTTTAAAAACGAAAATAAAAGTAAAGACTCAGCACAAGGAAAACATAAATATAGATGAAGATAATATTTTTAGCACCATTTATATCAAACATGCTGAAGGAATTGCCGTTTGAAATTGAAAAATATATATATATGATATGTATCTACATGATGTACCTACAAAATTAGTATAAACGAGCCTGGGTTCTACATAAATGATAACGATTTGGTGGGAATTATGGAGGCAGTGGAATAGATAATTAATACTCAATTTCTTACAATTTTTCTCTATGCTTAAATTATTTAGACTCGTTTTCTTTTTAATTTGCTTAAAAGTTTTCTATTGAACGTGTTTTTGAATATTTTCCAATTTTTTGTAATATAAGGCAAAACTGTGGAAAGATTGTTTTTTTTTGTTTGATGATTGATTGTACATGTATTACATCAGTTACTTCCATTATTTAATAAAACATGAACCAATGTTACCCAGATTACTAAGAAGAATAGTTATGACTACCTTTGACTGATGACTTTATTTATAAGATTTATGTGAACGTCTATGGGTGAAAAGTATTATGAGGGCACTAATAAAACAAAAACGCTCTTGCACAATATGCTTTAAATTAAGACAGTGTAAATGATCGCTCGTATCTATCAAAGTTACTTAGATTGACGGTACCTTAATGTATATTTATGTTATTTTATATGTAGACTTAATTTTGACTCAAAAATTATGTAGCACATTATTTAACAATTTTCAATTATTTTTAGGGTATAATGGTAGGAAATCCGTACGTGGACCCATCAATTATAACGCGCGTTACGCACTCTTTTTACTATTTTGGATTACTAAACCAAGAACAAGTTAAAATTGTTGAACCATTATTGAAATCATTTCAAAATGACATAGCTACGAAAAATAGTGTTGAAGCAAAAAACGTAAGTATATTAAATTAACATATTGAAAATATTTACTGTATATTATCTCACGTTATTATATAAAAAATATCGAAAAAAATGTTTTTTTTTCATAATATTTTCGTCGTAGCGCAGGGACACAATGGTGTGACTGTAACGCGACAGATGTGGGTTCGATCTCCTCTCGTATTGAATTAATATTAATTATGTCTTCGCTCTGGCAACAAGTCAAAAGTCCGGCGTTGATTTCCGAAAAAATCGACGGAAAGTGTGGAACGGAATGCGAGATGCGAGATACAGACGAAGCGGATTTTTATTTAATTTTCTATTTATATTCTTATGTTTTTTATGCATCGTCTTTATTGATATTTATATATTTTTTGATTCTTTAAACATTTTTTTAGAAATGGACTAGTTTGATTGCAGTGATACTATTTCTATCACATCAGAAACAAGCCTATAACTTCTTAAAGGACGATTTACTAGTCGGACGTTATATAAACTTTCTTAAAACGTCGGAAGTGAAGAAGGCTATTCACGTTGGAGACATACATTTTTCCTTCGTTAATTTGACAGTTAATTCAAAGATGTCAGAAGATTTTCTGAGTAGTGCAAAACCGTTATACGAAGAGTTACTGGAACACTATAAAGTTCTAGCTTATTGGTAACACATTTCTTAGTAATATCTAATTAAGAGAATATTTTAGCGTCAAAGAGACGTTTTTAGCCCAATTCTCCACAAGTTTAGAATGTGATATCGCGTGCAATTTAGACACGTTTATAGTAAATATACTTAAGTCTTCTTTAAACGTGCAAGGTTGGGTTTTTATGTTAAATACCGCCCATAAGGCGAAAAGTAGATAGCAGTGAGATTTTACATTAGCCTTGAATTGCAGAACGATACGCTGTAAAATATAGTAAATATAGTAATATCTAATAGTACACGTGATTCATTTTAATTAATATGAGACTAATATCGATAATACTTTAATTAATCTTTCACTTTATAATAAAATAATATTTTATTTTTTCTTTATATTTTAGCGGACAGTTAGATCAAATGTTGCCTTGCGTTTTTACATCTGAACATTATCGGACCTGGAAATGGAACGGTACTTCGGAGTTCCTTGAAGCTACGAGATATCCTTATCTATTTAACACGAAGCTTGCTGGGTAAATATTGTATTATGTTTATTTTACTTTTACGTACCTTTGTGTTTTTAATATTGGATACAGCAATTTAAATCATTTTTGATATATTATGAAACTTTATTTTTTTATATTATCTCACGATATTATTTGATATTATATTTTTAAATGAACGTTCCTAGTTCATTTAAAAATAAATTCAGATCATTGTCAGTTTAGCACACGAGGCGGAAAAGCGAGGGAATTAACCACACTCTTGTAGTCGTCATTGCAAGCAACTGAACAAATCGTGAGTGGTGATGGAATGTGGATGCCCGTATCATTTGATTGAGTTGACTGTAGCATTTCAAGTGAGCTGAATTAATATCAAAGATTCAGAAGTGCTCCAAGGGACCGTAAACCTGAATCTTTGATATTAATTACAGCTTGATACCTCCACACGATCTCTAGATAAATAGTCTTGATAGACGGAGAGACGGTTCGTTTTTTCCTTTGGCGATACGGAACCCAAAAAAGAATTATCTTTAATTAACATTTCACAATATTAACTTCTTACTATGTTGTTCTCATTAAAATATTAATTACCTGTTTTAATTGCTATTACGCTCAGCCAACTAAGTTCGTTGAACAAATATTACAATAACCGTAAAGTGTTGATATAATGTGCACATAGGTATACTATGGTCTGTTTAGTTACTTTGTTTCCAAAATTTAATATACTACATATTAAAATATACTTAAATATATAATTTGGATCTCCAGATATTTTTTGTCTTTTTTATATTATTTTTATATGTAAATAATGTCATTTGCTTTCGTGACTTTTTCATGTATCTTGAATGCTTTGAACAGATATAAAATACTATTTAATTTTATATTCAATTCTAAATACATCAATCATCATCATGGTGCCGGTGGATATTAGGTACCTATCAAATATCAATCGATGAATATATTTGATATCTCACAGATACCATAAAACTGGTGGTCATCTAACCGAGGTGGTTATACGAGGAGCTGGTCACATGGTGCCAGTGGATGAGCCGGCGCCTATTCAAACACTAGTGGCGCGTTGGACCCACAACAAGCCTCTTAGCAGACGCTTCGGCAGCCTAGAAGGATCCTATTTACAAGAATTTGTTAAAAATAATTCTATTATATATTTATGAGATTATATCTTTATATACAAATAAATAAAATATTAATTATATGGTCATTCTTTTCTCAGATATGTAGTACTATTACCATATTAACTATTTTTCTGTACAAGAAATCGACTTTTTGATAATTTACGTAAAACTTTTCTATGATCACGAAGATTTCAAAATTAATCTAGTTTACTATACTCCGTATATTTCTATCTTAAATTACACAACACAGAGAGATAATCAAGCAGAAGATAACTCCGTTCTCCACTTTCTGGCCCGAACAAGAAAGATATTGACTAAATTGAAATTGAGGAACTCGATAATTTTTGAAAACGAAAATATCTGAATGTATTTTAAACAATAATGTCGAAATCGCACAACCACGACAACTTTAAATAAATTCAAATAGTAAGATATATGTATATATATGTAATTGTTAAAGAAAAAATTAAAATAATACAAAAGATTTGTACAGTTATACATTTATTAATATTTATTAAAGGCATTTATAATTTGTTTTTCACGGACATCATTAAAAAAGTCCTTATAAGTTTATGTATTTGTAAATTAAAACATAGCAAATAAAACTGTGAAGATTTAAGACGTTAGAGATGTTATATTATTTCTTATTTATTATGTATCCCAGGTAATTGTATATTTTTATTAATTTATCGTCAAAATTTTTTCATAGCATAAAGTGTGACTGTGAACGCAACGGTTATGGATTCGGTTTCGACTAGGGGGAATTAATTATTTAATATTTTCATTTCCTCGCTCTGGTAACAAGACAAATCTCGGAGTTGAGTTCTGCCACTTGAAAAGCTGTGTCTCGAAAATTTTGCCAAAAATGAGATACGGAGTATCTTACTTACTGCAAGTCTCCCACTGTGCAATATTTCCCTCTGCGCAACGTGTTATAAGTACGCCAAGATACGTCTTATTCAATATTTACAAATTTATTATAATAGATATAGTTTCAACACGCGAGGTTTAAGCTGAGCTTTTTATCTTAATTCTTTTATGACTTGGTGAACTAAAATAAAAAATAACAAAGTTTTCAAATTTTTTATTAACTACCGATAGTTGTAAAAAAAACTTAAAAAAGCACGAAAATGGTATAAAAATCGTCTTTATTTGTGTGCTTATTTATGATTCGAATTGAAGACCATTTTATTTTTGTTCAGCCTCAGTGATTAAATTAATGCTTTTTATTTTATAGCTATTTAATATCGGCCCAATATTTGAAGGAATGGCCCACAATAAATGAAGAACCGCAGCAATATCAATTCTACGGCTACAGTAATATGAGAACGAATAATAATAATCATGCGAAGGATTTATCATCTTCGGATGACATTCGTAATACGCAAATGGAGTTTACAAAACCAATTAAAGAAGTTGCAACCAAATCTATTTCGAAAATTGTATGTCTCTTTGGTATGATATGTTAAAATTTTACACTAGGTTATAAATTAGGTAATAAATTACTATTGAAAGCGCAGATTGTGTTTGTATTCTTCCTCAAAAACAATGTGTAAATATATGCAATAATATATGATGTATAAATAATTTTTAACAAAAAAAAGCGACTTCAAACTTTAATTTAAAAGGTAAAAACTAATTTACTTAACATAAAGTAAAGTTAATTATGATTTTGTAATACAAAAATAATTAAAGATTTTTTATAACATTTGGAAGTCAGTAATTTTATAATTTTCTCACAGATACCATTATCAGATATCGACCAAATTAAAATGGGTCCACACGAGAAACACTAGCTTCCAAATTGTTTTCTCCTTTTCTTACAGAAGTCAGTTAAAAATGAGAAACGGAGTGCCTTAAAACTAGGTTCCCTCTGCACAACATGCTTTTTGAGAGAGCGTAAAGTGATTGTAAAATATCATATATGATTTAATTTTTTGTTCATTTTAAATTGAATAATGCACTGTTAATCAAGAAAATATGTACGCTATATCTTTAACTTAGAGATATTTAAAAAATATATCTATACTAATAAGTTCTTTGATTTTCACGATTATTACACATATTAAATGAAACTAATT
>DWAN01003422.1:0-13464 GCA_018230445.1 Heliconius hewitsoni
TTATGGGAGTTACGAAAATGCGACCTAAGGTTTTAATAATTTTCACATTAGAAATTTTAAGTGGGTTGCAAACATACATTATAGGTATATTAAAACATGAATATAATTTTAGTGTCTTAAGTAAATCATTCTGTGGTTAAAGCGGGCGAAGCCGCGAGCGGGCCGCTAGTAAACTAATAAAATAGAATATTTCTGTTGGATATGTTTATTTGTATTTGAAATTTTCACTCAGACCTAAATATCATCACTAAGGTCTCATAGGTCCTGACTAAGCAGCGAATTTTATGACAACATGCATTAAAATCCTTGAATAAATGCTCATTTCTTTTGATTGCGTTTTTTTTTTGAAGCAACACAAAAAAAATGAAGCTTTTAAGGCAAGCTTGATTTTTTTGTGCTCCAATAAACCGTAGACCTGAATATTTGATAATAATTTCAGCATGATCTCGCATGGATCTTTGATGATGGATCGCTCCAAACGATCTTGAGATAAATGGTCTTGACAGATGGATAACAGACAAACATTGAAGATATTAGTCAGAAATTGAGCTTTTAAATGGTTATATTAAATTATATTAGAAGTTTCGATACAATATGAAATTGGATAAAATATGTAATTACTATTAATTTTATAATATATTAAAGTAAAAATTTTAATTGGCTAATATGAGTGTTTATTTTTAATATTATTTCCTTGTGTGAAGCTGTAATTCATATTTAAATAAGTTGATAAATGTATAAATTATAATATCAAATGTTTTATAACTTTACCTAAGATTTATAGTTAAGTCATCATTCATGTGATTGATAACTGTTTGACGTGATTTATAACATGAATGAACTCTGTACATACATATTGTCTCTTTTTAGCCAATAGCTAATAAATATACCTACAAATATACTTTTCACACTTATATAGTCAAATGTGTACTATAGGTATTTATAATTTTTGCTTTCTTAAAATTTTTCTCAAAGCTGGTCTGTAGCCATATAAAAGGGTAGGCAGAGGAAACCTGGGAACCTAGTGTTAAAACACTCCGTTCCCCACTTTCCGCCGAACTCTGCAGGCGTGGGGAACTCAACGCCGCCTTTGATTTCGTTACCAGAGACGCACGTATGCGTCTCTGCGCTACGACTGGCCTCAAAACAAATGAACTGAATTCAAATTTACATTTTATTATATCTATTACTATTCTATAAATTGCAGAACTGCGAATTTTAATGAATATATATGGCTTCGCTATTCATTTCATTTTGTCGAGACGTCGAGAAGGAAAACACCTTTTGTAGGTCTTAATTCCGGGAACTATTTGGTGCCGACGTGTATTGCATATTTCGTCTAACGTCTAATGTCCTACTGAATATTTAGTAAGTATATAACCATTTAATTATGTTGCGTTGTTATTGACACAGGAAAATAAATAAATGAAAGAACCTGTATACCTACTGAAATATCAGCTTATTTTGAAACATTGTTAATTGGGTGGCGAATTAGAAAGTTGTACTGCTGTACGCATAGTAAAGAAACATGTTTATATAAAATATATGTATATACATATGAAAATATTCCCATGATCGGTATTAGAATCTTTCATTTTTAACGTAGGTAGCGCTGCAAATGTATTTTAATTTGTTAAGGATGGATAATTTTTTAGTGTCTCTTTTGATGGAAACGTTATTTTAATATGCTGTTGTCAAATATCAGTGTGTTACAAACCACACCTCATAATTTAGATGAATAATAATTATAGTATTTTCATAATTACGGGGCTTCCTTCAAGAAACAAAAGACAGCATTGTATGCATGTTGCAATAGCAATTTTTAAGTTAATTTTATATAATTAGTACTTAGAAATTTCTTAAATAAATTTGTACTAAATATTTATTGTTGTTTGTAGTATTTCAATATAAATAGCAGGTATAGATAGAGTTAATCCCGCACACAGCAGAGTAAGCAGTGTTAAGAAACTCCGTCCACCACTTTCCGCCGAATGGAAGGAATTGCGTGTTGCGTGGCGGAACTCAACGTCGCGCTTTTGCCTCGACACCAAAGCGAAGAAATAAAAATAAATTTAAATAGTATTTTATTTCCTCGAGTGGGAATCGAACCCATAACCGATCGCATTTACAGACGCACTTTGTGCCCCTGCGCCATGACTGGCCTCAGTATAATTAATATATTTTTTATATTGTATTTTTATTCACTATTATGTAAAAACATATAAATATAGCTAAAAGAGTTCTTTATTCTCTAAAAATTTTACACACGCGAAAAACTGATGGTACTGTTAAATTTAATTAACTGATCAAGCTCACTCCTCGTCTAATAAAAAAAGGCTTATTTATACCTGTAGGTTACAATTTATGAAATCATTCACAATAAAGATTAATTCCATTCGTTCGTTCGTTCATTTCTCAGTATGACAATGTGAACATATTGAATCGTTCACCCGGCGTTTACGAGCGGAGAGACGGTTTTATGTGCAATGTAATGAGCATGATGGAGCTTCTGTTTCTTATAATTAATTTAGTAGGTATCGCAATCTGTATTAATCTTTTGATTTGTGATTATAAATTAAAAAATATATTTGTATTTTAACATTATTAGAACGGGATTTTTTAAAAGGGATTTTACGTGTTTTTTAGCTTTGCGCTGAACCCCGCATAAAACTGGGTGGGTAGAGGAAGTAGGAGTCGAGTGTTAAGATACTACGATTCTATTAAGACAATTATTTGGAAAGTGGGGGACACCTTCCGTTAACATCTAGAGACACTGCGTTTTGAGTGGTGGAACTCAACTCCGGGCTTTGTGTCGTTACCTACTACTAGAGTTAAGAAACGAAAATATTGATATTAAATATTTCATTTCCTTGAATGAACCTGTAGCGTTTATTTATAGTCGCACGTTTGTGCCCCTGTGACTGTACCTGACCGTAACGTAACGAACCGTTTACGAACACACATATATTTTTTATAGTCAACTCAAATGAAGTTGCGGGCTACAATCTGTCATAATACCAGTTAAGCGTTAGTTAGTTTTTTTTTATTTTCACTATATACTTATGAAGCACTGTGCTATATATAGTTTACAAAAAATAATTTCTACTTTGAGATACAGATAAGCATATTTTAAGAAACGTCTGCAACGTAATATAAAAACAAAAAGCTGTACCACTTAAATATCTTTTTTTAATTTTATAATGCATTAAGTGCATAATACCATTTATTTTAATGCCATATTCTAAAGAAGTAATAATATTTCAAATGATGAAGTATATCTTTATTGTACTTTTATTATAGAATTGATTTATTGCTTCCGCGGCGCCGAAAGAGGTTTCTTAAGATATCGTTTTTCATATGAAAATTGACATTTTAATACTAAAGTTTGGTGCCTGTCCGTCCTTATGAACTGATAATCCGTTATTAATAAAATTTGAAGATAAAGAAATTATTTACTTGTATGATTAACACAAAAGTTGAGGGCCTCTTTATAAATCCTGTTGAACGTCGATTCTTTGCTTAATCATCTTTATGTATAATGGTACATTCGATTTGAGGAATTGTGTATAAGTTAAATAAATAATTAAAGAGAAATTGGACAAGTGCGAATCGGGCTCGCTCACAGAGGGTTCGGGGAACCGGAAGTACTCGTGTTTTTGGCGATATAAATGGCCATGAGTTTTTTTAAGTAAATCTAGAAATACGATTTTTTCAGGAAATCAAGGTTCCGTACACTTGAGTATATGGTTTTAATTTCAATTCGATATATCCAAGCATTCCTGAGATAAAGGCTGTTGACAGACGGACGGGCGGACAACAAAGTGGCCTTATAAGGGTTCCTTTTTCATAGTCCAAACATCGATTGACAAAAGTAATTGTTGATATGATATATTGCGCTATATTTTAGGCATCAATCGTTTCCTTTCGTATGTACGTGTGTATGTATGTACATAATACATACATATACGTATCATATCATCATGTGGCGTTGAAGAGGGGTTGACCGATTTTAATGTCACCTACGTGAATCGATTCATATTAATTTTGCAAGTGTCATTAAAGATATGGCAATAATCAGAATTTACCACAGCCACAAACAGACGCCATATTGTTAAAAAGATAAAAAATAAAAGTGACAAATTATATCAAGTGGCGTATTATTCAATAGGAATGCAAAAATGATTATTAGGTTACTTTCATCATCATTTGTCATAGTTTAGTATAAATAAAACGACAATAAGTTGGTTACCAATAATTCTTGCTCAATAATCCACATATTTTAAAAGTTTTTATATCAAATGTGCACTTCCATTATATTCTGCTCCTATTACCTGTGAAAGCAAAGGTACGGTTCAAGTCCCCACGGCACTGGATGAATTAATATTGCGAAGTTTACTTTCAATAGTGTTGTTTCTCTATTATACATATTCAGATTTTTTAGTAATATTTGAAAATCTTAAGAAAACATGAGGCCAGTCTTGGTGCAGGAGCACAAAGTGTGACTGTTAACTCGACTGGTTGTGGGTTCGATCACCACTCAAGGAGATAAAATATTTACTTACATTTATATCTTCATTTCTTCGCTCTGGTGTCGGCAAAAGGCAAAGTGCGGCGTTGAGTTCTGCCACTCAATACGCAATGCCTCCAGAACTCGGCGGAAAGTTTTATTTAAAGAAAGCATTAATCATTAAAAACATTTGAGAATACCGTTGAGTAATTAAAGTATTAATTAAATTATCAGGTAAATAATAACGGTTTATATTTTATTTGTGCTCGCAATCCCTGTTCACTTATTTGTACTTCTGATTATGATTCATTAGGTATCGATCATGATCAACCTTTCTTCTGACGGATTTACGCCATACATTTTTTGTTAAATTAAAAAATTAACAGTATCAGTGAAGTGACGTGTCGGGTGCAGGCGTGCAACACGCTACGTGACTCATACTCGTTGTTTACATAAATGTTGCACGTATTTTGTTTGTGATTTTGATTATTTTATTTTATATTAATCTGCATTCCAATATTGATTATTTGGAAATATTTTTTATGAGGCCAATCGTGGCGCAGGGGCACAAAGTGTGACTGTAAAATTGACTGGTTGTGGGTTCGATCGCCATTTGAGGAAATGAAATATTTATTTACATTTCTTCGCTCTAGTGGCAACGCGAAGCGCGACGTTGAGTTCCTCCACTCAACATGTAATGCTTCCAGAACTGAGCGGAAAGTGGAGAACGGAGTGTCTTAACATTAGGTTCCCTCTACCTGCCCTGCTATGTGCGGGATATTTTTTTTAAATTTAATTTATTAATAAGGCACCACGCTCTGAGCATATTATTATATAGTTCAACTGAATGTAAGTATTGCACTGAAAGATAAAACCAAAAACCATTTAAGGATAAAAATTTTTAGTAATGTCCTATCGATGTCCTTGAAGAATAAATTTGCCTGCTCACAGCGTCGTGGAACTAGCATGTTGAATACTCGATGTAACCACAGGTATTTGTAAAAGACAATATCTATCATTGTAATGGTTGCTCACCACCTGTGTTCCTTTAAACAGATTCTACGTCCGGCAAAATATCTAAAACGCGTCTATCTGTAATAAATTGTTGTAAATTTAAAGTAAAAATCTAAATAAGAGAAAAGTTTCCAAATATAGATACAGAAAATAATTATGAAATTTCCATTTCAAATGGTAGTATCTTTATTACTATCTTCAAATATATGTTTTGTTGCACAGTAATTTTGTTTTTCAATATATTTTATGAATGCATAAAGCATAAAATACATAAGTTAAATAAGTAGAATCAATATAAAGTAAACAAATTTATAACATTTAATTGCATTAGATCCAATGCCCTTTTTATGATTATGTGGTCAATTTTTTTTAATTAAAATGTGTAATTTATATGTAAAATTAAAGAATTCTTAAGAAGCAAGTATTCAGTACTCAAATATATTCAGTACTTAATAAAAAAATAAATAAACCAGTTGTTTCTGTAGATTTAAGAAAGTTTTAACATTAGTATGAATGCAGAATATGTTGAAAAATGTCCTTATTTATAGCAAATCTACAAAAAAAATAGAGACTTACTTTTATTTATTTGTATTTTTTTTTGTAGTTGCGAAATGGCGAATGTCTGTTAATATTGTTGTTGTCGTTTAAAATCCAATTGAATCCAAATTCAATTCTCGAAATTGTGCAGAAGGATGAGGAAGAAGTATCTTAACTTTAGATTCCGTCTGCCCACTCGGTACCTTAATATACCTGTTTATTGAATTGTATCTATTGGATAGTTAGGAAGATCTGTCCTGTTCTGTTGGTAATGTTACAACGACAGTTAAGTTATTTTTTTACTTTCACAGAGACAGACAGTCCCATAATTAGCAGGGTAAGCATAGCGGGTTCCCCCATGTTCCCTACTAGATTTTGTGATACGACACTTCGTTCCCCGTTTTCCTCTGAATTTTTGAGACATTGCCTGTATAGAAGCGGAGCTTAACGGCGCGCTTTGTTGTTGTTACCAGCAATAAAATAAAGTTATAAAAGATTCATTTCCTCTAGTGGGCATCGAAGCCACATTCATCACATTTACAGTCAGCACATGTTGTGCTACTGTGCCACGACAGTATGGTTTAGTTTTATTTAATAAAATATGCTTGTTAATATTTTTGTATACCCATCGTAGTGTAATCGTAAATAAAAAAATTATTAAACATTTTTGAATAAATTCTTAAATATGAATATGTTAACTGTTTTATTTAATATACAATATTATATTATAATATATTAATTTGAAACATCATTAGTTGATCTAATTGTAATAATGTTTGTAGGTCCGTAGCATTATCGCAGGATGTCGGTCGGGTCGTCGTTCTGACAGCCCGAAACTAATTATTACAAATTGAATTGAATATCACTTTGCTATATTTATTGTAATATATATTACTATTCCAATATATAAATATTATAGTATTTACATATTACTAAGGCCAATCATGGCGCAGGGGCCCAAAGTGTGACTACAAACGAAATTAGTTGTGGATTCGATCCCCACATGAGGAAATTAAATATTTATTTTAATTTACACTTTCATTTCTTTCGTTCCGACTTAAACCTCACCAAAACGATGAAATGCTTACATTCACGCATACACGCAATTCTTTCTTTCTTTTTAATTTTTTAAGACTAGGTTCCCCCGGCCAACTCTGCTTTGTGCAGGATACCATACATCGTAAAATAAATCAGATATATTATTATTTATAGTATTTACAAGCCTAATAACTATAAAAATTGTTTATCCCGATAACCCGAAAGACTAGCACTCGTCACGTATTTTTTAAATATTTTAATAATATATTCATACTGTGACTGTAAAAATAATTTAGATAAAATTAATTTTAGCGACAGTATCTTAAATATAATATGGGAAATTCCGTTATTTTATTACTATTATTAATTCTTAGTGTTGTTGTTGTTTTGAGTTGCTTTTTGCAATAAATACTCTTGTTTTATCACTTTATATGTGAACTTCCAGAAAAATATGAATAATATGTCCGGGAATATCTGAACTTGTCGTCACCATGATTAAAAATGAGTTTTTTTAAGGAATTATGATACCATTATATCCTATGTTTTAAAATGTTGATACACTCAGAACATTTTTTTATCTACATTATATAGAAACTTTATCGTCATTCAATATTAATCACAAATTATTAAATTATAATGTCCAGTCAACCACCAGCAGTTGAGTTTTGCCACTGAACACGCAATCTCTTGAAATTGAGAAAAAACGTGGAGCTGATAAAAAAAAGATGCTAGTCATTATTTTTGTTAATAGTAGATATATAGTTTCAATTTTTAAAGTAAAGGTCAAAACAGTATAAAGTTTCGTGTGATTCATTGAAATCCCTGGGCGAATTCATTTATCAAGACATCCGATCCAGAACCACACTGACTATTTTTTGTCCGCCATTATTTCTTAGAACCAAGATTACTCTAAAAATGCTAAAGGTCAGTTTGAAGGTTCAGCTAAATCCATTAAATCTGACATGTTCTAATAATGTTTTGTTTTTAATAATTTTATTAAATATAATCGTGCAAAATTGCATCTTATAATTGTTATGTGGGAAAAAATATATATGGAATATGGAATGAAAAAATATAAAAATATATATAATATTTCTTGGTAATTTGTGATTTGCTACAGTACCAGAACCATATGTTGGTAGTGTTAGCTAGTATATTCCTGATTACACGAGATGGTTGTGAGTTTGAGTTCTACATAAGAAAAAACTATAGTAGTTGTAGTAACGGTAGATAAAGGTATCATCCTTTCTTTACATGTGAATTCAGACAATCAACCGAAAACACGTTTCAATTTTAGATTTTACAAATTAATATAAGGTAAGCTTAGACACTGTAATCGTTATATCTTTGTTTGTATCTATTATAGTTACTTGCTGCACGCTTATTCGTTTGTGACTCTGGCGGTACTAGTACTCGTCGCACAGTACAGTAGTCATCTGATCTTGAGCCACAAAATTATACTGCCTTTACCACGTGAAAGTATTACCCGCTAGCTATTTTTATAAGGTACATGTAAAGATTCAATCAGCGTTTAATAGTTCAGGAGTTGTGATTGGACAAACAGGGAGATATTTTTTTTTAAATCATACAATCTCCATCTTAAATGTTTTTCTCCCTGAAAGTATTACCGAAATTTCTATATCACAGATAAAATCCAAATAAAACTGCATATAGAATACTAGATACTCAAATACGGCGTCGCCTTCAATTCGTTTCATATTAGTATTACGCTAAATGTCATTTTAATGTAGAAGCTATATAACTGTAAAGTTTCATCTAAATCCGTTCAGTAGTTTTTGCATGAAAGTAAAACAAACATCCTTTCTCACAAACTTTCACATTTATAATATCAGTAGTATAAGATAAAGGATATCTTTATAAGTATAGGCATACATATAAAGACATATTCTCTATCTTCTGTAAAGGTACATTAGGAAGTGGAATTTTAGTTTATCGACATCATCCTGCTCATATTATACGTTAATTGTTAAATGTTAAAAATCAGCTTTACGCTGTAACCCGCACAGAGCAGGATAGGCACAGGAAACCTAGTGTTAAGACACTCCATTGCCCATTTTCCGGCGAATTCTGGAGGAATTGCGTGCTGAGTGGCGCAACTCAAAGCCGTGCTTTGCTTCGACACCAGAGCGAAGAAATGTAAATAAATATTTCACTTCCTCGAGTGGGAATCGAACCCACAGCCAGTCGATTTTATAATCACACTTTATGCCTCTGCGCCAAGACTGGCTTCTGGTTAAATGTTATTGACTTGTAATTAAATGAGAATGTTACCTACTGTATGACAGTTTTTGTCCATATTGGTGTTGTGGTGAACAATTTTTTTGTTGCGCTCGGAGAGAAGACCAAAAGTGGGTTATCCGTGTAATTAAAATGAATTAAATTAAAATATACTTAAATAAACTGTTTTAAATGAGAACAGATAAACATGATGGTAAATACGTGAGCATATTATTCAAACGAATTTAATTTTAAATTTGTTATTTGTTTCAAGAAAATAAAATTAAAACAACATATTCATTGCTTGCACATAGTAGTTATTTTTAATTGTGTTGTAGGAAATTTATGAAATCAATATAAAGTATAAATTTGTAAAATCAGTTGAATTAATTACTAATACTAATTAGTTATTTAAGATTTTTTTTCACGACCTTTTAATAATCTGATTTTTTTATAATTGTTATATCTATTTATTGGGTACATATTAATTATATTAAATAGGTCTTTCTACGCAAAAACCATATTCTCTTAGTCATCAATCGCTTGTAACGGTAGTGCTACTAGGTCAAGTACTCGGAAACGACTGAGGTTGCAATTTGGTGTGTTCCCTAGTGTGTTACTCACCATCGCTATATTAGACACACAGTATAGAGAAACAAAATAAGAAATCTTCATACTTATTTTATTATAGATAAAATAAAGATGAATAAAACGCCAATATTCAACTTATTTGATAAAAAATAATGACATTATTATAATAATGTTTTTATTTTTTATTTTATATTTTAGCAGCTGTTTAGTAGTTTTATAATTAATTTTATTATATTATATAGAATATCATATACGGCAACCGGTCTTTGAAAATACGTACATCGTGTATTAAAAGAGTAATTCGCAATGATAGCAGAGAATCTTTAGTTTTACATCATTTGTAAATTTTATTTGGAAATTATTAATATTTGAAATCCCAAGCGTGGTACACTTTAATGTTACTTAAGGATAACAAATACATTTACACGGTAGTATTTAAATCAGGACAGACGTCATTGAAAACAGCAGTTGCTTGCGCATGACTCTATACCAATTTACCAAATACGGAAAAGTTATTCCAGGTTTTTTAAAAAGATTGACCAATTGGAAAAACCAGTTTAATTGGTGATATTTTTGTCAAAAAGAATATATATAAATATTCAGCTTCACGCTGTAACGCGCATGTAACAGGGTATTGAGAGAGAGACTAGTATGAAGATTCTCCCCCAAACTCTACTTTCCGCCAAATTCTGCGGACATTTCATTTTGAATGGTAGAACCCCACGCCACGCTTTGTTTCAACACCAGAATGAAGAAATGAAAAATTAAATATTTCATTTCGTCGAGTGGGAATCGAACCGCCATGACTGGCCTGTATACAAATTCTCGATAATTGATATTCACTATTAGTAAGTTTTATAACTGTGGGGTTTATAAGGCAACATTTATATTGTCATATTATGCGTATGAATTCTTGGGAATAGATGAAAAATAATAACAATAATAGACAGAAATCTACAACTTAAATATATTCAATAAGATATCGTAAAACGTTCAGACGTAAAGACGTCACTTTAATATACCGAAAAATCTTATCTTAACTTGTATAGTCATCCTAGTCTCGTCCACTCTATATTACGATCATGTCTACATTATTTTTACACTACAGTATTTTTTATTTTAATTTTAAAAATAAAAACCAATAAATTTATTTAATAACTTTTGTATTTATTTTAACAGTAAAGTTAACATCCATTAATTTTACATTTCGTTTTCTCAAATAAAGTACTAACAAATGCGGTAGCTGCTTATTACATCTTAGTATGGTCATCATGTAGGCCTCGTACAATAGCATTTAATCATTGCTTTGTACATATAAGGTTAATACCTAAAATGGAAGTTAATTCACTTTTGTGATTCTTTATAGCATTTGAGACCATAGCTGTTGCATATGGACATTTCCACTTGATTCCGTTAGAGCTAGAGCTATCTTGTGATCGGCGCAAAGTACTAATAAAATATGTATAGGTACCCTCATATTTCATGTGCCTAGTGAGCACATTACATTTTAGTTTTAGCCCATTTATCACGAAGCGTTCTGCTGCTAAAATATTGAAATTACCTCGGTATATCTAAAGGAATTTGCCTATCCGTCTTTGGATATGACTATTAAAAATTTAAATTTTTAAAAATAATAGTAACGAACAATACAATACAGTATAATGTAGAGTCTTCAAGACTCTTTTTGTTTTAATTTATCAAACATTTACCACAACTTTTTTTGTTATTTTCGATTTGTATTTTTTTTTAGAGAGAGCAAAGAAGCACTATATAAAGTTATAACATAATCTATTGCAAGGAGTATATTCTTAACAAGATATGCATAAATTTGATCCGACATTATTAAGTTGAGCGTTACTAAAACTGTGTGTGAAGATTAGTTGTAAGCTCCGACGCTACTGAAGTCTAGACGCCGCTCCTTGAACGATAAAGTTCCTTCAATTTTCATAAATAATTTGCTTACTCTTTAATGTGTAGAATATCATGAATATTTAACTTTTTAGAAGGTTGATTAGCTAAATAAAAAATATATATTGATTTTCAAGTAAATAATCGAATAATAATATCCCCTAATTTTGTTACAGCGACCATACAGAAGCTTCGACCCTACAAAAATAATCAGACAAACTTGCCCCTTATTGTACACATTTCATTGTGTCGACAATAATAACCTACAAAGCGCCACGCACACACACAACGTAGTTACATGCTACACGCACAACTACACGCGCAGCGTGGCGCATGCAACGACGACCACCGTTCCGTTCCGTTCACCCGGAGTTCACGATTCGAAGTTTAGTAGCGACTCGCGCGTGGTCGCGGAACACGCGCGACGGGCTTATGCTCAAGGACTTCACCTTGCTCACTATTTACTACAATTAGAACGAAAACATCAATAAACGTGATTTATTCCTATAAAATATACACATATTTTGGTATACATTTTTGTGTGCTCCTTTTTTTACGTCCCATTTTGTAAAAAAAAACTAGATTTTATTGTCGAATATAATAAATTCAGTGTAAAGTTTTGTAGAGCTGTGCTTTCAGTGCAACGGTGTGGTTTGTTGTCTCTGTCGAATGAAAGCGAAAGGAAGCTCTGCACAGCCACATAGGGGGGAGTTGTTTTGTTTTCGTGGTTTTCTTTGCGACGAATTCGTAGAGCAAATTTAGAAAACGTAAGTGATTGTATTTAATTTTTATTATTTTCTAATATTATTTGTTTAAATATAAATATTTATAAATGGATTTATATATTGTTTCTATGATTAATTAAGTAATTGAAATTTGTATAAGTTTGTCTTAAGTCAGTTAAAACTCCAAACAAAACATAATTATTTTAAAATCCTTCGCTAAGCAAAGCCGTACATCAAACAATCGTGAATGCTGGAGCTTTAATTGAATCGGAGTTCGTTTATAAATAGTTACACTTATTCCATACTTGCGAGCAAGTCGTACTAAGCATGATCCGACTGCAACTCCTACATTTATTTTAGATTATTTCGAAATAACACTAACAAGCACCTACTACTAAGGTATTATTTATCTTACTGTTTCTATTTTAAAATCGACAGAATGTACGAATAAATACTGTACAGACGATATAATGAGTATCTATCTATTTGTCACATTTATTTATTTCACTTGATCTTTAGTAAAGAGTTAATTTTAGAAAGTTCAAGGATTTTTCTAAACCAAAAAAGAATATTGCAATTTTATCAATAATATTTCAACACATATTTTTTCACAATAAAAACCAATATAAACCATTTTTTATAATTTTGTTGTAATGGTGGACTTAAAAATATTGTATTGTGTATGGAAAATAGAAATGTCATTAGCATTTCTGCATCTAACAATAGAAAAAGAGAATTTATTATTAAACCATCTCACTCGTCACATTTAAGAAACACGTATGATTGATAAAAATTAAGTTTTTTGTTTTATAAGTAAGCACTTAACACTTGTATAAGGGAGCGGTAAGAGAGGTCACGGGTAGACTGAGGTGGCATTCGTCTGTCAGTTGACATAATTACTATATC
>DWAN01003423.1:0-13463 GCA_018230445.1 Heliconius hewitsoni
TTCAAATTTTTATACGTTTTCTAATTAAGTATTTATCTTTCCTAAGTGTGGATTATCACTTTAAAATTGTTTAAAAATATTTTGAATATTATTTTATTCTTTTAAGAAAAAGATTACTCTGTCTTCCTGTTAGCTTTCGTTTTTGTCATGTCTGCTTAGGATGTGTACATAAAGACCATCAATTGAATCTAATGAACAAATAAAATAAATTAAATAATTATGTTTCAGGGCTTATACTCCATTTCATGAAGAAAGTCCATACGCGGTGACTAAAGTGTGGAATGCACTTGCAAACTCTATGATCTTGTTGAGTGTGATAGCTCTTATGACTGTGCTACTCATTGTTCTATACAAAAAGAGATGCTACAAAGTGATCCATGGTTGGCTAATACTGTCTTCTCTTATGCTGCTATTCTTATTCTCTTACTTGTATATAGAGTAAGTTCCTATTTTTATGCCATATAAATTGTTTTTAGATAGATTTTTTAAAACACTATTTTAAATATTAAAGATTTTTTTATATAATAGGAGATATATAAGTGTAAATAGGTTGACATGTGACTAATCGAGATGATAGTCAATTCAACTCCCACTAGGCTGAATTAATTATTTTTATATCTCAGCTCTTGTAAGACTTGTATGGTGTTGAGTTCCGCCCCTCAACATATAAGACAACAGAGAACAAAGTGTTGCCACTAGATTCTCTGTGCTCACTTTACTATATGTGGGGTAAAAGTACGACAGTAAAAAGAAACATATTTGGTATGTTTTAAAAATGATTTTTTAAAACATACCAAATATATATTTAATTTACTTAATTTTTTATTTCTATACATCAATATTATTATAGGGAAGCTTTACGGGCTTACAATATACCAATGGATTATATAACATTATCATTTGTCATGTGGAATTTTGGAGTAATGGGAATGATAGTCATACATTGGAAGGGTCCTCTGCGGCTACAGCAGGCATACTTGATATTCATAGCGGCATTGATGGCCTTGGTCTTCATTAAATACTTACCAGAATGGACCACATGGGCAGTTCTTGCTGTAATTTCTATTTGGGGTAATGTGCTTGTATTTTTTAGCTTTATAGTCTATCCTATACGCTATATGCGAGAAACTAGTAACACAATATTCTATTCTCCATTTCCTGCCTAAATTGTGTTGTGTCATAACAGTGACAATTGGTAAAAAAATTTTTGGGAAATAATACAAGAAAAGTTTTTTTTTTTAATTTTTTAATATTTTTATTTCTTCGCTCTGGTGTCGAGGTAAAACACGGCGTTGAGGTCCGCCACTCAATACGCAATGCGTCCAGAATTCGACGGATATTAGGGAGCGGTACAGCATGAAGCTGAAAAAAATATTTTTCTTGAATTCTTGAGTCATTTTAACTATTTAAATAAACTAGTAATAATTAAACACATACCTTATTGATATTTAATCATTAAAATGAATATTTAATTCATTATTTTTAAATTATTTCAGATTTAATTGCAGTCTTAACACCAAAAGGACCTCTTAGGATATTAGTAGAAACTGCTCAGGAGAGAAATGAATCCATTTTTCCAGCTTTAATTTACTCATGTACGTATTTATCTCGTTTTAATCAATCAATCTCAATATTAGCTTAGTTAGATTCTTTCTCAGTAAAATAAGTTATTTTAATTTCTTCTTGGTAATAAGACTAAGTGCTTCTTATATAATATTTTCTTCGAAAGTTTGTTACCCCTTAACACTAGGTGCCCTCTGTCTATACGCAAAAAAATCCCATATATCTCAATATATATTTTGAATTGTGTTATATTTTAATGTCCATGTTCACGGGTACGGACCAGACGGACTACTGTAAAGTGTTCGAAATGTCGTATTTCCATTCCAAAATGTATATGTATAATAAAAAAATATACGCGGCTAAAATAGTTTCATTTAAAATGTGCTATAATCGTGAAAATCCAAGAACTTATTATGTGTTATATTTGTCAATATTATACTATAGTAAAAATATAACTGAATAATTAATTTATATAATGTTAATGGTAATGGTAATAATTGAATTTTACATTTCAGCAACTGTGATGTACTGCCTGGCGGCGGTGGGCGTGGGTGAAGGTGAGCCGGCGCCTCGCGAGCTCCGACCGCTCAATCCTGACGGTCCGTGTCCTAACATTGTTGCCTTTATACATACACTGTTTTGTTAAATCTATATATTCATACACATATTATCCATACATATAATAATAAAAAGTAGCAACCCATCCGTGGCATCACTTGATCATGTCAGTACTTGGAATATATATATAAGAAAAACTATTATTTTAGGCATTTATCAAAGTAAGACTCGAAACAAAGATTTTTCATCTCTGAAACGGCTTTACCGATTCAAATTCAGTTTCTCTATTGAACGTTCGTAAACTTCCTTTAACATTTTGTGTTTGTTTTATTTCAATTGGTTCATAAATAAAAATATATATGCTAATTTAGGAACCAACGCTAACGAAACCGCAGATATAGCTAGTATATAGTTTCATTAATTTGACTGTTGACATAAATAAGCTTTTAATTTTATTAAGTGACGTTAAAGTTGATTTAAGGGGTGTTATTTTAAATGAAACAATTTAAAAGTTATTGTGGTCTGCTTCAACAATTTCGTTTTACTCAGCATTGTCAAAGATAAGGCAATAAGTGATTGAAATAACAATAGAAATGTAATATTTTATATGCAAAATAGTAACAACATGGTTATTTTCAAAAAGAGGGCCGGCAACGCACTTGTAGGTCCACTGGTGTTGAAGGGATGATCGCTTACCATAAAGTGACCGGGGCATTCGTTTGCCTTGTCTTTCCCGTAATAAAAAATACAATAATAAAAAATATAATAATTTATAAATCATACAGATATCTATGTAGAAAGATAAAGTGTACTTGAAAGGTGACGCATTGCTTATTCGCACTCCTATTTATAAATCACTTTACTTACAGCATGTATATAAATTTCAAAATTGTATTAGCATTTGTATTATAAAATATATGAATAAGTTATTTTTATTAAATATATAACTAACACCAAATATTAGGAATAACGGTCTTTGCTGGTATTTTTAATACATGTATAAGGTAAGTCGTTAAAAAAGGTTTTGTTGGGTTGCCACTTTGCAACGGTGTGCGGTCATTTTTGTCGTTTATACCTTAATATCGTTTATATTTTTTTTGTTATTCATATAAACAATATGACATTCGTGGCGTTCAGAACTCGGCGGAAATTGGGAAACGAAGTGTCTTAACCGTAGGTGCCCTCTGCCTACCTTGCTGTATTATATAGCCATATTTTATTCTATTTAAACTAAAAGGACACTGATCTCCTTTTAATTTAATATTTTGTTAAAATAATGCATAAAAATCAATTATAATTAATAAAATAAACATAACACACACTACCATAAATTTACAACACACATTCGTACAAAGTGACATATAAAAAAGTTAATACGTTCTTTTATTTTGCAAATAATTTTGAATTGGATTAAAAACATTAGGAGGCAATGAGTCCCGGCAAGCGCCGGAGCAGTCGCCGGAGGGCGCGGGCGAGGCGGGCTTCGACGCGGCGTGGCGGGAGCGCGCGGCGGGCGCGGGGGGCGCGGGCGCCTCCTCCTCCGCGCACGCGCCCTCGTTCATGTTGTATATCTGGCGCATGAGCTCCAGGCGGTGGCTACGGACAACATATCCGCCTTGGAGATGCGCACTGGCCTCCCTATTTCTTTTCCATTGGGCTATTTCTTTTAAATATAATTGTTGCCCCATCGTGTGCCTCACTATTATGTTACTTTGCTTATATTATAGATATCTAGCTAGTTTCCGAAAACTCTTTACTTATAGATTATCGTATCGTATCGTAAAATAAATAACGATAAAATATGTATGTATGTTGATATATAAGCGTAGTTATGAAAATGAAAATAAAAAGCAGCAAAAAATAAAAGCGCCATTGAATAAATATATGAAGCTAGCATTAAAATTTCGAATATTTTACAATATATATTATACTTACCTATATGAGAACACAATTAAAATATATTATATCTTCTATATAATAAAATTACTGACCGAATTCATTTATATGAAAAATAAAAAAATAACAGATATGTTGTATGTGTATGACGTACACAGCTAAGCAAAAGTGATATTCTAAATAAAAAAATATAAAATGTACAAAAATATATACATACTTTAAAAACAAAAAACGACACAAAACAAGGCGAAAAAACTTAAAAAATACTATAACGCAATGTGATAAAATAAATATATTAAAGTAAATAAAACAAATATAAATAACGTATGAAATTGATCAGGTTAAAACTATATAATAAAACAATAATAATATATTTTAGAATATTTAAATTATAACAGGTTATGTTTTAGAAACTCAATCCTATGAAATTTATCATAAATTTAACAAGATTGTAGTTTACAGCTTCTCTAACGATTAAATTTTATTTTGGTATAAAAAAATTGTTTAAAACATCTACATACTTCACTAACCTAACTTAACATTCCAAACCAAATCGCTATAAAAAAAACTACCAATCATCATCTTCATTCGATCGGCGATTACACCACGCTACTTCTAGAAACACTACATCATGTAGGGAACAGGACGTTAAGAAGAGTAAAAATATAAAAAAAAATTAGGGCGTATAACCTTAAACTAAAAATATAAACGCCCTATTTGTAGTGACCTAACTTAGTGCACTAGATATATAGTACAGTGTAATCGTCGCCCTTAACTACACGAATTGTAGTAATCTATCGTCCTTACCGTAACTTCTCCAAGGTCCAATAGTGAGTAGCTCCATTTTTAGTATCGGTGACCTCGACGGCAACTACAGTGGGTGCGGATGGTCGATACTCGTCGTCGCCTTCGTCCCGAGGTGCGAGTTCCGCGGGTAGCGGCGAGTAGGGGGTGTCGGTTAGTAGAGTGAACTGGAATTGGACTTTTTTGCGGAGCTCTACTGATATTGCGTTCGCTTCCTGTTTTCAAAGAGATAGAAAGAATCAAGTTACAACCAAGTTTGAATGTAAATAATTTATGTTAAATATAATGATGTAATAATAACATCTTTTATAGTAAAGCTTTAAACGTTATTAAATATATGTATATTTAATAAATTCAAAATATATTTTTATATATATATATATATTTTTTGTCGGGATATAAAATATTTTTTTGTGTAAAAAACAATAAAGTTACATCAAAGAGACTATGGAGACAAAATTAACCATATTCAATTTTCGACCAAATCTAAATCTGCATATCATCCTGAGCAAGAGATCTTGCCTTAAAATTAAAATGAAACACTTATAAAGAATACCATCTATACCTTCAAAAATATAGCATTCCCCCACAAATCGTCCCTCAGCGAAGTGAACTGGTGATACTTCCACTTGCGGAACGCCCACGCGGCGAGCCCCACCTCGCGCGCCGACCAGCACTCTGTCTCAAACAGGGGATTCACTGCCCCACCACACGCCATTGAGTTACGCATGTCATGTATGGTGTTCGTGTATTCATTTTTTTATAGATGAATATAAATAAAATGGATGCTTCGGTTGATGTAAATGAAACGATAATGAAAAAGTGATTATATATAATTAATTATTCTAGTATCAATTTGTTTTATTATACATGTTATTAAATTATAGTAGTTTATAAAAAATGATTTCAAAGTAATACCATTAATTGAGTTTTTATATGGTTAATGTGTAAAAATATTTTATTTATATATACCTCAAGAAAAGTTAATGTTAACATAATGTTCCATAAAATTACCTAATAATTAAAAAGTTAATTTTGATAACTTTATGTGACACACTAAATAGAATTTATTATATTTACCAAATATATCCTCGTCGTTGTGGAAGTCTTCGGGCGTGTAGGAGCTGTACATGGACATTGTAACGCTTTGCTCTTCCACTTGACGTTGCAGAGCGTCAATTCGTGCTTCGTAGTTCTGAAAGTTTCTTGAATGATTTATATGAATATCATTGCATAGTTTTATATAGTAAGATTTAAATAAGAATTAAATAAAAGTACAAGAAAATCTTAACAAACAAAATAGAAAATTCTAGAGGTATGTGATTTTCTGGAATAAACAGAGAAAATAATTAATAATTGTTGTTATTATTGTGTTTCTGATTAAACCAACAACATAGAACGGAGTAATCTGTTTTCAGTCTTACTTTCGATACTATAAAATATATTTAAAAAAATACAATAAATTAATAAACTATTCTATTATTTACCCTAACCTTATTCATCTTATATCTCATTTAAAATGCGTTATATATAAATATTTATTGCTATGTTTTTACCTTCCTCTGCTCCTCAAACTGCTGGTCAGCGTGTTCCTTCTCCCTGCGGAACTGCTCCTCGAGGGCGACGAGGCGTTTCTGCATTTCCGCCTTCAGATCGATACCTTGCTTCTCTAATAACTCGCATTGAGCGTAGTCCCAGTCCACTGTTTCAGTGTCGCTTGGAGCTAAATTTAAAAGATATATAAGTTTTATATTATTATATAATATTTTTAGACTAGTTGAAATAGTTCAATATAATATATATGTATGTATATAAAAATTTATAATTTTTTTTCTGTAAGGCCAATGTCTCATTTTTCTAGTAAAAGCATTTAATTTAATTAAGTTAAATAATTTAAAACAAATGAATGAACACCTTCAGTGACACTCTCGGTTATATCGTTGACCGCGTCCTTGTTGCTGGGCAGGAGCGGCAGGTGCTCGCGCGGCTGTCCGGGGTGCGTGAAGCGGAACACGTGGTTCTTGCCGAGGATCACGCGCGAGCCCGTCTTTAGGATTATCGGCTCGGTCACCTAAATATATCAATTAAAGAATGTTGAAATATCTTATGTTTAATAATATACAAAAAAAAATTAAACAAGTTTTTTGTAGTTGAAATACGTACGTATTTCATAATCCTACATTTTAAATTATTCTTTTTCAAAATCGATATTATTGTGATACTTATTAATGTAATTTTTCCATCACAATTACTATTGGCTTCTACATTGACAAAAATAACTATTTATTATTTTATTCCAAATTAATCTATGATAAAATCATATAAAAATATAGCACAAAACATAAAAAAATATGTAAAATTACAAACCTCGCGTCCATTGACATAAATAAGAGCTCCACGATGCGGTATAAGACAGATCACGCCATCAGTGTTCTCAAAGATGCAGTGTTCACTTAAAATGTGAGAACCACAAAGTTGGATATCTTGCGGGACATTCCCTTCTGCTGTACCAAGGCGAGTAACACCTAGAAAAAATTATATTAAAATTTTAAAAATATACCATTAACAAATAGAAAACGTCAAGCATATTTAAAAGAAATATTTTTTACGAATTAAACAGTTAAAGTGATATAAATTTTATTATAAATCAATAATATTACTGACACTAACGTCTTAATGGCTAGTATAATAGGTTCAGACTGTAATAGTTACTAGTGCGAAACCTGTCTGTCTGTCATTGGATACTCTTATTTAAACTCATATGATACAGAATATATGATGATAATTTCTACGTCTCATTTACACTCGTATAAGTTTCTATTACAAAATTATAATAACTAATTTATTGTAAAACAAACTCTCGACATAAATAAACCATCATCATACATCATATGAGGATATTTAGCAATAGTACTGAGGCAGTGACAATATAATTTTGGTCTAAACAGGATATGTATCGATTAAATAAGTGAAATAAGAGGATATCATATATATCCAGATCGCATTACGTGACGTGTTTTCTATTACATAATTAATTAGTCTATAAATAAATAAAAAGAATATCAGAAGTTTTACACAAATTATAAAAGTAAGCTCACTTTGATTTTACTATAATATTTTATAAAACGAAAGGTCACACTCAAATTCTGTTGTTTTTAAAATGTTTTTAAGTTTTTTTTTATCTACTTTTGTAATCGATAGGATATCGATATGCTGTCGATTTAAAAAAAATACATTGAAATATATTAATATTGACTTACCATCTTTAATATAATAAAGTAGACATTCCGATAAATTGGGATCTTCATTCAAATTGACCAAGTGTGGCGTTTTCTTTGGTGAATAGACTCCTACGGTGATTCCTTCCTTCACAGCGAGACCCATTTCAGCGAACACCGCCTCACGTTGCACGCGTATTTGTTCTGTACGTTTGAGCTTTTCTTCCCAAGTCTCGTTAAGTTCTGTGGAATAAAAAAAATTTGAAACTTTTTTCAGCAGGACTGGCAGAGGATATCTAGTGTTTTCTATCCAATTGTTATAGACATTGGTTAATAAAAGCGTCTAAAGCGCCCCACCCTGTCTCGTTACTAGAGCGAAGAAATTAAAATGTTAAATAATTAATTCCCCTCAGTGGAAATCGAACCCTTAATCGTAGCACTTACAGTCAACTATGACGCTACGTCGTGACAGACGCAATATATATAAATGGAACTTATACATTTACACATAATAATAAAGTTCGAAAATTGCTATGTTAGTTGAAAACTGTATTGTAGTCATAAACTCTCACCGTAGATTTAACAATTCGGGTATTTAACCAAATATCTGTAATTCTGTATTTACGGATATAAAGTTAAGCAAAGCAAAAGTAGTAAGTAACATTTGATCTCAATAGAAAGTAAACCTTAACCTTATACAAATCAAATCGAAAATAAACATTGATTCTACTATGTACGACTATTCTTATTAAAGTTCATGAAAAAAACACAAGGCGACAAACTGATAAGATAAAAACATCAATTTAATTTACGTTTATATAATTGTTAATTACCTGCAATAAGTTTTTCAGAGGCCTGCAGCTGATCGACCGCCTCCTCGGCGATAGTGGTGGCCGCTCGCGACAGCTTGGGCGAAAGCGCTTCAGATTCGCTCTTCTTGCGCGTCGGTGACGTGTTCTCCTCTCCTGTTTCATCACGTTAAATGTAAATAGGAAAGAGAGAGACAGATTAAAACAAATTATCCAAAGCGATTTTGAAATTACTTAGATGTTATTTGAGGTATAAATGAACATATCAAAAGATAATGTTTACTCGGTTATCTGAACAAAAAATCATCTTGCTCTGAAAAAGTAATATAAACTTTAGTATATATTTATATTTTTTAAGAACAAGATGAACCTTGATTCCGCACTCTCATAAACCTTCTCTTTTGATAATTCTGTCTATACTTAGGGACCGTCGAGGTATTCCTTTCGGTAGGTTCACATTGCCACCAAACACCGTGTATCATAACGGAGAACATAGTGCTGTCCAAAACCAATACAAGTGCCAAAATGACCCTTGATGATTCCTTGTATTACTCTAATATGATCAGAAAAAAATAATAATACGAATGGCCAAATTTTTTATAGAAATATATATAATATAATTTTATATAATATATAAATCAAAGCTACGACACATGCTCTGCGTAAGCTTAGCAGCTGAGATATAAAATACTACTAAAATAGAAAATTTATATAATAATCATCAAATAATCATCAAATTTATATAATAATGATCAAAATTGGGCCATCGTTGTAATATTACATTGGAATTATAATATAAATACTGAACGGACACAAATAGTAGAAAACATGCGAAGCTATAAAGCTCTTTTGCGATATATGGATACCAGATAAACACCGTTCGCGACACTTACGTCGATAAATTATATTTCATGTTCTTTCCCGATTGTATCCATGATTAAAACTACTATTTTAATACTTTATGTTTTACTTTAAATATTATAATAATAATAAAAAATCGTTTTTTTAAATACTATATAGACATTGATAAAGTAGTTTTATTCATTTAAAAAGAAATTGATTATTTAGTAAAACCTTTTGACGTTAACATTAAAATTAAATATGGCGAAGTAAATTGTATATCGCCGCGAACGGTCAACACAGGCTGAGCATTTCAACTTGTGCTGTAAAAAATCGTAATATAAACGATATCGTTTTTTTTTCTTTGTTTGTATTTTTCTTAAATTGTTAGACATTCTTAGCCAATTAGTATCTTTTTTTTTTTAATATTAAAATGCTCAGGACGTTATAATACATACTGTCATACACTTTAGAATATCTGTTGTATAGATATCATAATATACTTAATATTGAAAAATATATATATATCTATCAAATCCTTTTTTAATAAGAAACCAACACCAATATATAAATATAAGCGCAGGTATATAACGTAACCAATATATATATATACCTATAAGGTGACGACTCATTTACTAAGAACGCCTACGACGCCACAAGCCTTGGAGTAAGGGTGCATTATTTTTCATTTTTAGGTGTCGAGTTGCCAGTGTGAATGTTATTATTTTATTGATTTTTTTATCTGGCAACCCGGAGGAGGCGAAGCGTACAAGGTGGGGTGTACATATGCATAAGCCTCTTTACTTTACTTACTGGTAGGTTGTTCTTTCTTTTCATAAACGACTCTACCATCTGGTCCTTAGCGATTGAAAACAAAAGTTCAAGTTTAGTATCATGGAAATTGACGTTTGTGGCGTTTTATACAAACAACGATCTATCAATTCACATGACGACTAACCCTAATACAGATAATAGTAAATATATGTAAATATCATACCTTCCTCGACATCGATGCCCTCGGCCTTGAGAAGTTCTCGCAACTTGAGTATTTCTTCTTTGAGTTCGCGAATAAGTTTAGCGTTAGCGTCTTCGTTGACGACCGCCTTGCATACGATTTGCTTGGCGCGATCTGCATATCTGTACAAATATTGTTCAAATTTTTCATTTTTTTTTCAAAATTATATAACTTTAATTTTGTATTAAGCTCAAAAGGTATCCATGATTGGTTAACTAAAAATAAATTTGAACGTAACACAGACAAAGACAAAATGTTTTGTCCATGTGGAATATATTATTAAAATTCCATTTTTTTATACATATTTTTTTTATCTTACCTCAAAGTACTTAAAGTTTCGTCGTAATTGATGTCAGCGGGGGATATGGCCGCTATCATAGCAGTTTTGGAATTACCACCGAGATTTTCACGCAACAGCCAAGTGAGGACAGAGTCGCGATATGGTATGAAGTCTGCTTTCTTCGACTTCTTACTCTTTGACGCCTACGAATTTTAATACAAAACAACATTAATTACATATTATTAACATATTATAGATAACAAAAGCACGTTGTGGTTTTGCCTATTACATATTAAAAAAGCTAACAACAAAGAACAGTTAAAACAGATTCTGAATAATCTGTGCTTATGTGTATATTAAAAAAGTACTGTCTCTAAGCCCTATTGTTTAAAAATATAAAGCTAGAAAAATATCTGCACATATTCATCAATTGTACTGTGCTCTTTACATTATAAAACTATTATTCTATAATATATAGATAATTTTAATATTTTTTTGAATAAGCCAATAAATGGTATGTACAGAAAACTATTTAAAAATCATATAAAAATAACTAATTTAATTTCTATTCATATCAATTACAGGCAAGCAACACATACACACGGTAGAGCACACATTTGTATTTGCACGAAGCTACGCTAAGTGGAGGTGTCTGTTCGTACATAAGGGTTTATTAGTACATGTAAATAAGGTTGAGGTGTAAAATTTGCAGTCGGCAAAGTTCTAAATCTGATTCAAATATGATTTACATTTTTTATACAATACTTAAAGGTATTGGAATAATTTATTTGAATCTAAATGGCAATTCAATAAAAATAAAATAAAAATATAAATCAGTTTCACGGTGTATCCCGCACACAGCGGGGTAGGCAGAGGGAACCTAGTGTTAAGACTCAATTCCCCACTTTCCGCTGAGTTCTGGAGGCATTGCGTGCTGAGTGATGATGGTGGTTTGCTTCGACACCAGAGCGAAGAGATGAAAATATACATGTAAATAAATATTTCACTTCCTCAAGTGGGGATCGAATCCACAACTATTCGATTCGATTCACACTTTGTGCCCCTGCGCCACGACACGACCTCAATAAAAATAATTCATATTATTTCGTCTACGACGCCTACACAACATCGTGCTGTATATTTTATATACACAGAGTTAGAACTTTATCAACGTAAATCGCTTACATTTTATCCCTATATAACGCATCTACATGTATAGAACACATTGATAGACATTGATAAATTTGATAAAGACATTCCACTTACCGACTGCACGCATCCAAACAAACAAGATGCAGTGGGACAGTTGAAAATCGTTTATGAATCTAATATTTATTTTCATATCTTGCGAAAAATCATAAATTTAAGACAGAAAATAACGATTATTATTATTATTTCATTCATTTATAAATATTTTTTAATCGATCACATTGTCAAGTTTTAATTTGCCTATACTATTCAATATATATTTTTTATTTGATTTTTTTTATATAAGCATGCACAATGGAATTTATTATATTTTTAATGTACATTACAATATAATTTTTTTTTCAATAGAAATTTGTGTTTATTTATATTACATTATATTCACATAAATCTAGCACTCGACGGTCACACACATTCTCACTAACAGTTAGCAAGACCAACTACTTACTACATATATATATTAATTTATACATAGTTGGATACTTTTTGATAGCAAAATTTATTATCCAAGTAAATTAGCTAAATCAATATTTATTCATATATATTTTTTACATTCTTTTACCACTCTTTTATTGAGTAAATCGGATCAATCTCGGCTGAATTAACATAATTAGAGAAAGAAACTATTATTTAATCAAAAGTTAAAATTATTTCAAAGAACCGTAAACAAAATAAACAGCCAAAGGTATATTTTGATAATATTATTATCGACATACAAGAATTTAATATATTTCATTTTCATCTGGCAGTCACTTCTCTTATATCAATTATAATATAGAAGCACCACTACATACGTTTATGTCACCCAACCATTACTATCAACAACTACACAACCATATCAACACCAAATAACGTGAATTAAAAACAATAATAAATAACTTACAATTTCGGCTAAAGCTGAAATCACTTTGCCAAGAGTGGTCAATGATTTGTTGATATTTGCGCCTTCCTTTAGCCGCGTGCCCTTGGCGCCGGTGGAGTCGGCTCGCTCGGAGCCGGCCAAGTCTACCAGAGATATTTTGGAAACCTGGACACGAATATAATTAATAAAAATAAAAAAGTAAATAAACCATATGAGCTTAATTGCAATCATTTATTTGAATCTAAAAACTTAGCTTTAAAGATAAAAAAATAATTAAATCCAGTACACCAATTGTAAAATCATCCATGCGTCCGAGGTAGTATAACTTCAAATGTATCAACGATTTGAGTGTATTTTAAAATCAAATCAAATCAGCTTCACGCTGTATCCCGCACATAGCAGGGTAGGCAGA